>CM056389.1:30118977-30244387 GCA_029718625.1 Synaphobranchus kaupii | reverse complement strand
CAATGCGAAAGAACAGTTATACGGGCAACAGTGACATAGACTTGGCTAACAACACTCCCAGACCCATAAATGTGCAGCGTACACGCAACACTGCTAAAGCGCTAACGTAGGTTTAATTATGCCAACGTTGAGCCATACTACCACAGTAAGTCTGAACAATAACCGATGCTACCAATGTGCTTGGTAAGTGTTCTTTCAATCAATACTCTTTGTAATTGTTCCTTCACTAACAGGCCTCGCATGTCACCATCAATCCTCCCAGGTAAGCCTCACGCTGTCAAACATGTATGAAAAGGATGCGTGCTCAAGCCCTTTCTGGGCATTTCACAGGAAAATAAACAGTCAAGGTGTGGCCCTACTATTGCAACAGTGTGTGAATCAATACCCCCGTGCGACACAAATCTACACCCTGACGATGTTGTTAAAACCTTGTAACCACAGCGACCGCGCCCAGCTGTACCTTGATTTATGTAACCCGAGCAAAACCCAGTCAGCCTCGTTTTTTTTATAAGGGCCCCAATAAACAATCTTGTGGGCTGAGTCCTGGGGGTCACGCTTCACCAGGGTATTATGCAGCGCTGAACGGAAAAGGCCCCACAATCCTTTGGCTGCATTGCGTTAAAGCGGCCAGCTTACACAACCAGCCACTTCTTCATTTTAATCACTTATTTTGTTTTTGAGGGCCGTAGTTTTCTAAAGGCAAAATGGCCACCACTGGAGAGGTGATGCAGGGTAGTAGAGAGGCAACATTTGAGGCACGCCTTTAGGCTACGGCGTAATCCCCTAACCAGCTGAATCTGAGCAGGGGATCTGTTGCTGCTAAAGGAGTATGTGGCTGAAGGGAACTGGCCTGGGAAGCCTGCAGTGTGCCGTCCATCAAAGGGCCCGTGCGCTGGCCAGGGCTTGGGGATAGGCAGGGAGCCTGGGGCTGGAGAACACTATGCCCTACTCACACACCATGGCTCAATCGGTGAACGCACGCACTTGGCATCGGTTTGTGGTTTTTGCAGCGTGAGAAACTTCGCAACAAACTTCGCCGACCAATCACCGTTTCCCTATTTGACTTTAACACAGGCAAGAGGAGAGAGAGATGGATGAGCTTTTGTGTTCTGTAACTCACCTGAACCATTAGTCCTTCCTCTGGTATTTGTGAAAGACACCATGAGAAAAAACCAACAATGCATTTCCTGGCAGACACATGAACTTAAGAACAAAAGAATCTTTTTTTTTGGGGGGGGGGGGGGCACTGTTCTTTGTCAGAAACAAATATGTCCAACGAGTCAGAGGTGTGGAAGTCTGAGGAGTCAGAGGTGTGGAAATGCTCTTACGATTAACGGTACATCATCGCCTCTGCAGCATTTCACAATTGTGGAAAAAACACACTAACATCTACACGATTAGTATTAGCAAAATCTGGCTCTCAAAAGTTTGCTTCAGATATTCATTTTTGAATGACTTCCAAGGACATGGTATCCAAAAAATGACTATTAAAATCTCTTCATCGTTTCAGAATGTACCTTCCAGATGAAAGCCTTATTGAAGTCTGCCTCTGGTACAGCATATCGGAGCTGTAATTGCCTAACCATGAAAACAGTTGAAGAAACCATTAAACAAAACGCCACTCAGAAAACAACAGATAGTGATTTGAGCATTTTTCTCATGGGTACTTTGAAACCGCTGGTTTATGCATTCAGACAACAAACCGACATCTTGTGTTGACATCAGCTGAGTGGATATTTATCAGAGGTCCCTAATGGGGTGGGGGGGTGGGGGGGGGGCCCACAAGCCCTGGCACACATCAAAGTAAAAACTCGAGCTGGGACACCGTGTATTCCTGGTTCCATTACAAAAACATGGACGCACTTGCTGCCAATAACAGCACGGAGAGAATGTGCTCTGCTCTGGGGCCTATGAGGACAAGGGAAAAAGAAAACCGCAAGGACGAAAGAACAAAAAAAAAAAAAAAAAAGTCTGGACTTCTTTTCAACCTAATATCTGATATTCTCACAAGCAAGCTAATAGCAGCAGTGGGCCTGAGGGGGTGTGCTGCCTTCTCCCACTGGCTGGAGCCTTGGCGGGGGTCTGTCAGATGATTAGAAGGGTTGAAGCAGTAAGGGGCATCTTTACTGTCCCCCGTCCCTCATTTTCTGCACCCCCTGAAGCCCCTCCCCTGCAGCATTATCTATACCTCAGCATGGGTTACCCTTATTATCTATACCTCAGCATGGGTTACCCTTACTATCTATACCTCAGCATGGGTTACCCTTATTATCTATACCTCAGCATGGGTTACCCTTATTATCTATACCTCAGCATGGGTTACCCTTATTATCTATACCTCAGCATGAGTTACCCTTATTATCTATACCTCAGCATGGGTTACCCTTATTATCTATACCTCAACATGGGTTACGTTTATTATCTATACCTCAGCATGGGTTACCCTTATTATCTATACCTCAGCATGGGTTACCCTTATTATCTATACCTCAGCATGGGTTACCCTTATTATCTATACCTCGGCATGGGTTACCCTTATTATCTATACCTCAACATGGGTCACCCTTATTATCTATACCTCAGCATGGGTTACCCTTATTATCTATACCTCAGCATGGGTTACCCTTATTATCTATACCTCAGCATGGGTTACCCTTACTAAGCATTTCCTTATTGGGGGCTACTGCATGCAGCACGCCAGCCTTCATTGGACACGGTCTCTCTGCGTTTGCTCTGAAGAAGCCCTGGGGCCCCCAAAATGGGTCCCGTGTGACTAGCTGCCGGTTCGACTTTCTCTTTCGGCTTCACATCGCACACCTCAGGAGGGGTGTAGGTAAACTGACTTAAGGCCCGAGGACCAGTCTCTGTGCAAAGGGATTTCACGGTCATGGATCCTGCAGGGAAATCATTACTGATGAGTGATATGTCAAGCAGAATGGTGCACAGGAACGTCAAAGAGATTAGCACTCTCAAATAGGATTTAAATAGGTTTTTTCCCCCCTTGCCTTTCATCATCTGCGATCAATAAATTCTATGGCTGGAGAAGAAGAGCGGGATTCCTGGGCTCTCTCTGTCACTACCGTGCAGAAGAAAACTTTTGAATCTCAGGAATTCACATCTGTTGAATCCCAAATCTGGGATTTTTTTTCTCCCGATACTCAGTGCTTTTTTTTTTTTTTTGTCAGGAAATGAAACTGATGAACAGCTTGATGAGACCACAGGCGTGGCCAGATGGTGTGCGCTAAGCACAGCTGGAACAGAGGCAAGAAGCGCTTCACACTGACAACATTCGTGCACGCTCCCTTCCTACAGTATGCCACAAACCCTCCCCCAGTATGGCACTCATCTGGGTGCCATTACCGATTGAGCAAATCAGGGTACAGGATGATAGGGAGGTGGGGAGGAGTCAACCCCCAAACTCCACCCATCTGACCAATCACAGGCCAATGGTTATTGCCTGGAGCTGGACTGGGCAGATAAGCATGTTACCACTTGTACTGCCATGTCTCTTCCTTTGTTAGTTCCTCTCCTGTTAGACAGCTTCCAGGTTGTCCAATGCACAAAAAAACGGAAATATCTTCAAAAAGCATATTCGCTCACCCGATACACGATTCGTTAAAGTAAACCTAATTTCTGTACAACTCGATGCTATTGGTTTTAGTATTTCGGTTCTTGGACGTGTTCACGTAAAATATAAGTCTCTGTGATTGGGGGCTGACAACAGGCCTTTGTCTGGATGGATTTATTCTGTCACTCAGTAAAGATCAGAGAGCATAACTGGACATCATCTGTGTGGAGCTTTTAACTGCTGAGCAGCACACTAATGAAGGATTTCTTACATCTGCTGCAAATCGCTGACACTTCCTATCATTATATGATCTTATTATGCATAATACCTGGCAGTTTCACATAATATGCCAGTACTTCTTCTCTATAATCTCTATGATTTCCCTGAACCATTGAAACGTAATTCTGATTAAGTGTGATACACCCACTGTATAAGACATACCATAGACGCTCTGCCATTCTTGTGTTTCTCAATCCTTTGTGAATGAACAGCTGTGAAGTATCACGTAGGCACTACTCCCTACCCTTGATCTGCCCAGTTTCCTGACTCTGAGGAAATGTCTAAAATAATCCCTGCTCAACGTCATTGGTCCATTAACCGGCCGTCGCGCAATTACCGCCACCGATTCTCTGCCAGAACATCCGGAAACCACTAAAAATGTCCCCAGACAAAGAGGACGAGAACAGAGAGAGCGCATAAACACACAACAGAGCAAAGGTTCACGCCGTCTTCCTTTATTCAATATTGGCACTTTTAATAGATTTCGAACACAAGACGGCGTGGTAACATGCATATCTGCCCAGTCCATTCGGCTGTGAAAACCTGTGTTTTGAATCTCTGTGACACCCAGCACGTCCATTTATACAGTTTTTCACTCCCCGTCAAAGGATTTCATGCATAAAATACACAAATACTGGCCAGCAGCTGCATGGAAACAGCCAGCAGTGCCCTTTGTCAGAAACGAACACGTCCATCGAGTCAGAGGTGAGGAACCGCTCTTACGATTAACGGATTTCCACCTCACTCGCCGCCGCAGCCATTACGGCCCCGTCGCTGAGACCGCGGCCGTTTTGCGACTGTGCGAGCGTGCATGCAAGGCACGCCTTTCCGCCGGGCGCGCCCGTGCTATTTACTGCCCTACAGAACACGGCAGCAGCGCACAAACCTCACAGGAGCCCGCCACCGGGCACGTGCGCGCATCGCAGGGGCGCCATTAGGGCTAGAATAATTGCTGACATTTACGTGGTATAAATTCGTCTCGTTAATCCGTCTGGCTCCTGGGGTCTCTGGGCCCGCACTCCCCCCCCCCCACCCCTCACCCCTAAATCTATGTCTGCTGAACAGCCCTGCTTTGTTTGCACGGGCCCTGGGGATGTGCGCAAGGTGACAGATTACAGTAGGGGGCGGATAGGAAGCGGGGTTGTGATAGATGAGCGGGCCTATTAACCTCATTACGTTTACTGTTCCCCCGTCACCGTCCCCCCCAAACACACCCCCTCCCTCGCCCCCCTTGGAGGCTCCAAGGTCTCCACTCACATTGCCGGGCGTGTAATTGTTTAAACGCGTCTCTGAACCCTCGCCAGGGTCCCAACAAAAGCGTTGGAGCTGTCAAAGCAACGAGTCCCAAACCGCCAGGGGGTCCACACAGAAACCCAGTGGATAATTACAGTACTGCTGCTGCCGCTGCCGTTATTTTAGAGGCCGCTTTGGAATAAACAAGCATTCTGCTTCCTCGTTTTTTCAGGAGTTTACTCTTAGGTCTCGGGACACGTTGTTTCCTGCAGGTTATTAGACCCCACTGTACTGCTGCACAGCCCCTCTACAGTATGCACTGCTTGCAGGTAATTAGACCCCACTGTACTGCTACACAGCCCCTCTACAGTATGCACTGCTGCAGGTAAGTAGGCCCCACTGGACTGCTACACAACCCCTCTACAGTATGCACTGCTTCAGATAAGTAGACCCCACTGTACTGCTGCACAGCCCCTGTCCAGTAATGCACTGCTGCAGGTAAGTAGGCCCCACTGTACTGCTTGCACAGCCCCTCTACAGTATGCACTGCTGCAGGTAAGTAGGCCCCACTGTACTGCCATACAGCTCCTCTCCAGTACCGCACTGCTGCAGGTAAGTAGACCCCACTGTACTGCCGTACAGCCCCTCCCCAGTACTGCATTGCTGTACGTAAGTAGGCCCCACTGTACTGCTACACAGCCCCTCTCCAGTAATGCACTGCTGCAGGTAAGTAGGCCCCACTGTACTGCTTGCACAGCCCCTCTACAGTATGCACTGCTGTACGTAAGTAGGCCCCACTGTACTGCTACACAACCCCTCTCCAGTACTGTACTGCTGCATGTAAGTAGGCCCCACTGTACTGCTACACAGCCCCTCTCCAGTACTGTACTGCTGCATGTAAGTAGGCCCCACTGTACTGCTACACAGCCCCTCTCCAGTACTGTACTGCTGCATGTAAGTAGGCCCCACTGTAATGCTGCACAGCCCCTCTCCAGTACTGCAAAGTGCCTCTGTACAATCAGCCCGGGAACACAGTGCTTTGCTTCACTTACACTCCTGCTGATGTCTGCTCTCTGTCTCCCAGAAATGTTTTTTGGAAAATTATGCAATGGATTCGGTTACAAATCACTGTTCCTTAATGGAGCCAAGAGCAGCGAGGGGGAGGACGGCTTGTTTGTGGGAGATGGTGCGATTGCTCTCGTCTTTTTGGGCACAGAGAGGCCTCGGAGCACGGCCCGGACTGGGGGAGCGATGTGATCCCCAGCGCCACGCTGTCTGGAATAGAGGAGGACAACGCTGAACGATCAGATCCCCCACAATGCACTCCCTGGCCCCCGCCCTAGCCACAGACATCGAGCAGCGCCGGGGAGGAAGCTCCCCATCATCATCACACATCAGGCGTGATCTACGGTCCAGAGAAAGCCACAACATCACTAACGTCACAATGAAATGGGCCCAGTTTGTAAAAGTGTCATGCCTTTGACAGATCTCCATTTCAGGGCGAGCGGCGTGTTATTCGGCAGCCTTCGGGCATTCCCACAGTGTGCAGCTGTGAAAGATTAATCACTCACAGATCTGTGGTGCTGCACTGTAGGGTCCAGAGCTCTTCCATCAGAAACGGGCTGGGTGTGGGGGGTTATTATCTACCGCTCTGTCTCTGTGCTGTCTGCTGCAGAGCTCCTGGGGATTTAGGCCCGGTCCAATCGTGTGCCTGAAGCGCAGACGCACTGCCTCGTCCACGGCCGATGAACCGCTCGCTACGGTCACAACCACACCGTGGGCTCGGTCACCCACACTCGCCATCACCCGGGAAACCAGGCAAACTGTGATACGGGCTGGGTCACCCAATCAGAGCCGCCCCTCCTCCTCCCCGGACTCCTAACAGCCGCCAGACTGCGTGTGTGTGAGAATACAGAACCGGGGTCCTGATTATTACATCCACAGCTGGATCTTAATCTCACCAGAAAACACCCACTTATAAACCCGTATGAGCTCATATCTTCCAGGGCTATGAAACTGTATCCAACGACCAGTATATTAAACCTCAATAATAAATTTAACCTGACAGCCGGAAAATGCTAAATGTTTGCTGCTAAACGTTATGTAACAGGCACAGCAGCTAAACAACAGTCCATACAATCCCCAGAAACAAATCCCAAGTCCCCCCTCCCATCCAGAGAATGTACTGGTACAGCTGGCATCAGGAAAGGGGGGATGAAGCTTGAAAAGAACTCCATACTTTCGTGGTGATAAGGACTTGAGAAAGAAAGACGCGAAAAATCCAGAGCCGACGTCCCAGAGGACGCACATAACGAGGCAGATCTGGCGCTCGCTTCCAACTTTAAATATTGTTTCCTGTGCGCACGGTGCTGACTGTAAGAGCGCCCGTGTCACCGAGGCGTTGCGTAACCGATCCGCAGACAGCACTCAAAGGAAAGCCCGGACCTTTCCCTTCACGGCGTTCCTCAGTGAAGGGAAAGGAAGACCAAGGAATAAGAAAACAAGCAGAGATTGTGCTTTTAACTGGACGATCATTGGTTTGACCTCGCAGGGGTCGGAGGTTAACAGCCGAGGTCAATTCCGTGTAAGTGTCCAGAACGAAAGGCCCCGGGTCACACGGGTCTCATGACCAGCCTCCGACTTAATCAAGCAGGAAATCAATGCAGGAACAAAAGCACGGCTCTCTCCCCTGGTAGGAGAGAGAGTCACACAGTGGAACATCACACACAGGCAGTCTCCTAAATGTGCACACTCTGAAGGCCCACTTTCCCCATTTCTGGATGTGGGGGTACCCTCCTGCACCCCAGGAACTCTCCAGCACCTCACAGAAGGAAATAACCAGTCTTTGAAACAGGGCTTCTGAAATGGAACAGAGCACACACACGCACACACACACACACACACACCGCCCTAATCCATCTCACTTCAGCATCAGAACAACTCGATGTTGATGCGCACAATCACGCCGCTTCCCTTCTAACCCACTATGAGCTCAGCCAGTTCCAGCGCTGCCACAGACGCACGGCTCTGTGGAATGGAGCACTTTTGCATGCTGAATAGGTGGCTGCACAAGACAGCGGTGGATTAATTCATCATCAAAGAGCAGTATTTCCCCCTGTGTGTGCTGGCCAGCTCTTATCTCAGTCTGCGCTCCTCGTGCTCCTGCTCTCAAGCTCTCAGGCTCTATAGTGACCGCACTAATCTGCTCTTTCACATTGAAAAATGCAACAAAAATAAAAACATTATTGAGGTAACATGCGATGTGAAAAAAAATTGTCCGGCACAGCTTCACCATTTAAGGACATTTAAGGATATTTTGGAACTTGAGACCGCTTAAATAACTCAGAAACTCTCCGGGGAGCGAAGAACAACATTTAAGCCGCTTCCAAGAGGATCGTGGACTTATGCAAACAGCGGAGCTCCAAGGAAAAGTCTGAGCTGAGAGAGGCGCACTTTTGGCAGGGGGAGGCCTCCCTCATGGCCGCGCTGTCCCCTGTCTCTGCACATCTCGCCCTCCCCCTTTTTTCCCCCTGAAGAGCACGCCCAAAAAATCACGCAGAGTCGACAGCCCCTCCGGGCCCGGTGAGTCACTGAAATGCGTCTCACCGGAGCCCAAAACGCACGCTCCACTCTGCTGAAACTCCCTTTCCAAACAACTCTAAACTCTGGGCTGAACATCCCATTCTGTTCCCTATTCTGCTTTTATAACGTGCCAGCGAGAACCATGGCGTTGCAGTACATTTCCTTTTTATTCCCTTTCTCTGCGTCCGCATTAAAGTACATTTTGGTGGAGAGAGGACACTTTTCCGATAAGCGTTCCAGTGCTCCATCACTCTCCCTGTGAGGTTTATACAGAGGACACGCGTGCACATGAACTCGGCCCCTAGGGGGCAGCGGAGCGGGCGAGACACCCACTCGCCGTCCCACACACAGCCACTCCAGGGCCCGCTGTACCACTCTGACGCCGTTACATAACCTCCTCTCCGCTGCCCTCTCTCACCTCGCCTCCCCGCCAGCACACAAGCCTGTCAGCTCCTCCCCAACATGCTCTGAGAGACCACACCCCTTAGCCACACGCTAACGAGGGTTACGCTGGAATAAGGCCTGAATGTACTGATGTACTGAAGCCAGCTTGAAGAAACTGTCGCTGTATAGTTTAGCCGCGTCTACACAGTGAACCTCAGGGCTCTTGGTTAGGGCTCCTGGCCAGTGTGGCCCCCATGCAGAGTGCTGCTGCTTACATTCCTACCAGTTGGCCTGGCAACTGATCGCTGGAATGAGGGTGATAGGATCACAAAACACAGAAGAGAGTGACGCAATATATCCCAGCAGGCTCACTTCTTAACAGGTTACAGATTCAAATGTTTTAACGGTCCCACAATGCGACAGTGCACCTCACAATCCCGTGCACAGTGACCCCCTGCAGGTCAGAACCTGCCAGGAACGATGTCACTGGACACCTCGTCCATTTAAAACAGCAGCTGAACCTTTGAAAACAAACATACCATTATGGGACTGCCAAAGGGAGGGAGTCCAGTGCTGCTGGCCTCTCAGTCGCACTGCACAGAGGCCTGGGGATTATAGCACAGCTGCTGTTCCGTGTGAGGAGAAGTCCAGTGTTGATGTCATTCCCCCCAAACCCTTCCTCACTCACATTCTCAGCAGACGGCATCCTAACCTAAATAAAGTGAGCGCTCTCCTTTAAGAGTTACAGGGGAGGAACCGGGAGTCGGTTTAATGGTGTGGTAATGGCCCATTATTGGGAGAGGAAAATACCCAGCATGCAATGCTCCAGACAGTGCCTCTCAGGTGTAATGGCGAGAGGCGGCGCTGATGCAACTCCTGATGTGCTCTTTGTCCATCAGTACCCCTCACGGGCCAGCAGGGAGGCAGCGATCGAACCAGCGCTGGGGCCCTGGCCCCGTAAACACCCATCACTGTCACTTTCAGCCCTGTATTAAACACCCTGCTGTTTACCAGCTACCCTACCTTCTACTGCAGTCAGACTCTTAATGAGATCAACAACTCAGCTTCCCCCGACACCTCTCTCTCTCTCTCTCTCTCTCGCTCTCTCTTCTCTCCCTCTCTGTCGCTCTCGCCATCTCCTTCTGTCTCTCTCTCTCTCTCTCTCTCTCTCTCTCTCTCTCTCTCTTCTCTCCCTCTCTGTCGCTCTCGCCATCTCCTTCTGTCTCTCTCTCTCTCTCTCTCTCTCTCTCTCTCTCTCTCTCTCTCTCTCTCTCTCTTCTGTCCCTCTCTGTCGCTCTCGCCATCTCCTTCTGTGTCTCTAGCTGTCTTTCTTTCCATCTCTCTGTCTCTGTCTCCGTTTCTCCCCATGTCTAACTCTCTGCGTCTCTGTCTCTCTCTTCGTCTCTCGCTGTGACTCTGTCTCTCTCTTCATTTCTCTCTCTCTCCATCTCTAAGCTCTCTCTTGCCATCACTGCTCTGCATGGCGAAGTACACAGTGTTTCTCACCAGTTGCTGGGCTCTGTGCTTGTGTGGGCGCGCTGCAATAAAACGCTTTAATAAAAGATTACTGAAGTTTTCTTCTCCAGAAAAATAAAACCGGTCGAAAGAAATCACACAGTGGAAGTTATTCATTTCATATTCCTTTGGACTAATCAAAAACCAGAAAAGGAAAGGGTGCAGTTACTGCACAATATTCTTAACTGGGATAATGCAATATGCCAGATGATAAGGCACAAGGGAGTGGCCCTCCCACACTAGGATAGCAGGCTATGAGCATTCACAGCAGAGGATGGCATTTTTTGCTTCTGAGCCGTGACAACTGGGTGGCTGAATTCCATCAGCCACCCAACTCAACATCCAGCCTCTTCTGTAGCCAAAAACTGTAATGAATCAGCTTTTTACAATAAACACTCCAAACTCAACAGGGACTTTTTCCCCTTTCATTCAGGTTTTTCTTTATGCAAATCAGAGAGAACAGGGGAACGAGATTAAGCGTCCTTGTGAGTAAGAGTCTGGAATGTGCACAGAAACCAACCACAGAGCGTTCGCCCACACCAGCCATAGGACGCGTGATGGGCCAGTTTCTATTGTGTCTTTTCCCACGAAGGGAGAAAAAAAAAAACTTCAAAAAACAAAGCCACTTGACAAAGCGGAGCATGACAAACCGCATCTGTTGCGCAAAAGCGGCCAGACAACAACACAAGCCATTCATCCGCTGGTAAATGAAATGACGGACGCGGACGCTTCAACGGAAGCTGGGGTGAGGTCTCCTTTCCCTGCCCTGGAACGACGGTGGCCCGCGTGGGGTCAAAATGAAGTGCCTCTCCTTACCTGCACCTGGCCTTTGCCCATGATCTTGTCCACTATCTCGTTGTTGTCCTTGTTGAGCTTGGACTTGTCGTAGCACTTCTCGTAGCAGAGGATCCTCAGGCACTGGGAGCCCTCCAGCTCGATCTCAAACTCCTGCAGGATGGAGAAAAGCGCTCAGCCGCTAATGACGCGTCAAGCTCAATGTCTAATAACAGGACAGCAGGGCCCGTTAAACGGGACCCCATAGAGCAGGGGTTGCCAAATTGTGGTTCAGAACCCGCCGTTTGGTCATAAGAACAGTTGAGGCGGGTTGTGAGATGGATACGAAAAAAATAAACTGCTGTCTACACTTTGCATAAGAAATCAACCAATATTTATTTATTTATTTATTTATTTAAAAGGGACAGTGCACAACATATCAGTAGTCACGTCAATGCATGGAGTGCCAGACTTAGCTCAAGCGAACAGTACACTAGCCAGAGTAGCAGGAAGCCAGGGTGGTGGATGACGCGGGGCGGGGCGGGGTGCAGAATCAGACGCTGCGGGGGCTCACCTCGTTCCACTGGGGCTCGGTGGTGTCTCTGAACACCCGCGTCTTGGCTTTGCTGACGAAGTAGCCGAAGGAGTCCACCTCCAGGGTGCAGTAGAGGTCTGCAGAGGGAACGCAACAGGTCAGTGACACCGCTCTTAAACCGCCACTGAAACGCGTTCGCGGCTCTGGTCCCATCTCATCCAGTGCGGCATGGCCTCCCGACCGTACTCATCCCGCCAATTGCGCTTCGCCCAATATCGGGGTCGCCAACAGCGCCTCCGAATATGCTGCTGTGTGAATCAAACGACAGGCGTCTCTCTTACTTAAACAACCACCAGCCTGAGAATGTGGTGAAGGATCCTATCAGCTCAACCAACAATCCCATATTCTCCAATGGGGGAGGGCATTATAAGTACTGCTAGTTCTAATCATATAGATAAACAGTTTCTAATCAAATGTCTCTTGGCAGAAGCATGTATTACGGTTGCTGTATGCTGTGCAGAACAGGGGGGGGTTGGGCATTCTGTATTCATGTTGTGATAAATATGCACATGGAGGGGCCCTTTTGTTCAGAAGCCCTCCTCACAGCTCATAATCCAGCGCGGACAGGACCTGAGAGCGACCGGTCACGAATGTACTCATTTATTTGCGGACATGCTTTTGTAATGCTCGCCATTAGAACGGCTCGCACGCTCAATCAATACGCCCCCTCGTCTGGGACTGCAGCTCTCTGGCGGGCGGACGCCAAGGATGATGGATCGCCGCGAGCCGTGACCTCTGACCCCCGTGAGATGGCCCACCACGGCGGGGCTCGGGCAGGGCTCTGCCCTCCACTGCGCTGCCATCGTGGCCAGAAGAGTCACGACTGGCTCCTGAGATGAAAGTGACGGCGTGTACTTACATCGAAAATTACTGTCAAGGGTGTTCCGCTACAACACAGTGTTCTGCCGCTAATTACATCCTGTCTATAATTACGGCGGCTTCAGAGAAAGCTAACGCTGAGGAATATGCCGGCCTAGAGACGGGAGCGACAGTATATTACACACGGATATCCATTAACATGCGGTTACTGCTTTATCAGATGCGTCAGAGAACATTAACCACAAGCGCATGGAGAGAAGCCAGGAACCGTAAGAGATTATGTTTCATTTAGCCTTTCTTTTTCAACAGCCTTTTCTCTCAATTATTTCCAGAAACGTGTTTCCTTATGTAAGTGCAGTACTGTGTACCCGTTTGTAAGTGGATCAGCCCCTCAGTAGCTATGATCAAAATTTAGGGAAATTTAAAAATGGAATATGCAGAACTGTTGAGCCTCATGTTTAGTGCTACCTCCCGTGCAGGCAGCACACTTTAATAAAACGGTAATCGCACGGACATTCTGGTGGGTTGGTTTGTTCCGAAAAAAAGAATGAACAAATCATAGCACACCGCAGTAACGGAGCAGAATTCGTCCTGCGTCCAGGAAATTCTGAAGACACACAGCACTCTCAAAAATGCTCGTGGTCAGCACTACTCTCAAATGTGGACAGCAGACTCGGAGCACCCACATAAATATCAGCCTTTGATTTTGGCAGCTCACAGAATGCAATACGGTAGCGCTATACCGCTGCACGCGAAACTTCACAGCGGTATTGCTTGGTGCCAGTGGGCACCGCACCGCAGTTAATGAAAGCCCCTGCCAGGGCAATGAATCATTCCTCGCAGCGCATCTATAGCAATAGCCATGTCGGTTACTTCCAACAGCCAGTTTATTTCTGCAGAAGGAACGGCTCCTCTTCGCTATTCCCTCCACGGGAGAGATTTATAATGGCTTTTATAAAGCACCACGGCTATAAGTGAATGATGATGTTTATTTCTGCGAATCCTTCCCCCGCACAAGTGGAAATTGCCTCCCCTCCTAGCCTCCAGTGTCTGGACTCATTTAGAAGTTTCAGGTGAAGTAAGTTTGTGCGCCTGGCACTGGAGCCTCAGAGGGACAGGAGACTGTATTGGACTATATTCGGCGGATTAGCATCCCGGCAGAGGCCGGCCCTTCAGAACAGGAAGCGGAGGTGATCCGTTCAGCTGCCCGAAGACTGCTAATTACAGGAAGCTTCCTTCCCGGGCAGTGCTAGAGACGGCCTGCCTATCCATCAGGACGCCATACAGAGGTTAATTGGACGGCGTCCTTTGGACACATGAGTTGGAAGTTTGTTTTTCGCTCTTCGGCAGCTCTGTAGCTATGGAAGCTATGAAGGCCTGGAAGAGGGCCCTCAGGAGGAAGCTATGAGGGCGACTGAGCCCCACAGGCTCTTAAGCTGGGAAGCATGTCTAATTTCCCTCACTCGTAGGATGATTGCTCAGGTTATTAGTGCGTCCGTGCAGTCACTCTCTGTGAGTGACAGGCCCTTGATACCGGATGCGAGCTTCCCATGCTGTTTTTGACCCCTGACTTCCTCACTGCGACAGGGGGGAGGAGTCAGTGAGGGGCCAGGCAGAGCTGTGGTTAACCAGGCGGAGTGTCAACTAACTGTGCCATGCTAACTGTTTAAAGCACACAGACAAAGTGGGATAAAAACACTGGGCCATCCGCCTGCAGACTGCATGAGCATAATCTTCAATTGGGTCACTCAACTTTCATAAAACCAGCAAAGCATAACAGCAAACCAAGTAGCAAACCATGTAACAAACTATGTAGCAAACCATGGCAGATTATTTCTTAGTGGTTCAGGAAGAAGTGGAATTTCAATCCTTGTTTCAAAAGTAAATAGTTATTTGGTTGAAATCAAAAATGATAAACATAATAAGAATAATGATTTCAAAAGCATGCATCAGGTGGTGTTGGATTATATTACAAACAGGGAGCAAAGGAATTCTTTACAATCATAATTACACATGTTGTATATATTCAAAATAAACAAACTACAAACAAAATAACAAATCGCTTGCAAGAAAACGCCCTAAATAATGATTTTTAATCATTCCCCTCCAATGCAGAAGAGTGATCCACTGATGCTGGACACACACACACACACACACACACACACACACACACACACACACACACACACACACACACACACACACACACACACACAGAAACAAACGTACACACACAAAGGCATTCACACACAAACGCACCCTCACACGCACACAAACGTACACACACTCGTGTACACAAACACAAAAGACGACTCAAAACTGAAATTGGTGGCAGATGAGTGGTGCATAGCGCTATGCCTCAAAGGCAGTGCTGAATCAATAATAAATGCAAACCATATGCAAAGCAGAGACCGAGGAAAAATGGGGAACTGAATATTGAAGACAGAGGAGGAAAGAAGTAAGTAAGAAAGGGAATGAGAGCAGGCCCCGGGGCGCAGCGTCCCTTCCGGAAGAATCCGCAGAGCCCCAGCAGGCCTGGCGGTTTGTGGAGCGCACGGGGAGAGAGCGGAAACACGCTGCGGCGCAATGGTTAGCAGAGCATCGCACACAGGCCCCCATCGCTGGCGGGTGACGACGCGCTAACATTAGCGGGCTAGCGGTGCGCTGCTATCTCCCGCTGCTGGAGAGAGGCGGACGGGAAGTGCGGGGGGGTGTACCCGAAAGGGTTCATAAGGAGCGTGTGACGGGACAGCGTTAGGACTGCGGAGGTTAAAGAGACTGAAGCCACAGACCCAGCTCGCTGGCTTGTGTGGACTCGCTCAGGCAAACGGGCCTTCGCCACAGAGGACAAGCCCTAAGGCCCAACACAGCACAGGGGCACGGTGGATATGTTTTCATATCAGAGAGAACAGTGTTCAGCTGCCATTCTCAACTGGCCTACACTTAACCTTTCCTGTATAAAACAAGTGTTTTGCACAGAAAGTGTGTGTCTGAAAACTCCAAGCTCCAAGCGCTTACGTAAGCCGTAAATCAGCAACGCTGCTGTGTGCCGTGCTGAGAATTCTCCCGGTCGGAAACGGGAGCAGGACCCGCCGGAGCACGCCGGCTTTGTGTCAGATTTCCAGAGCTTATATAACACGGGATGCACATACAGTAACGAGGTCGCCGCCGTCTGTTCATACGTGACCTCAGACAGCACACACCTCCTCACAGTTTATTTTCTTCCATGATTAAAACTAACTCTGAATTTAACACTACATCGCTTCCTTCGACACAATGGAAACCATGGGGGAGAGGGGGTGTTTCCGATAACAGCACAAGCTACACCTGCACTGCAGAGTGATGTAACTGTCCGTCCGTCCCTAGGGCGACCGTGTGGAGTGCTCCGCTCGATTCCTATTAACTCTTTTATGAACGGGCTGACCCCAGGATCCCGGGGCTTGAAAGGACCCACAGGAATTTGGTTATGGTTACACTGAACTCCAGCAGGAAAACTTTATCGATGTTTATTTATCAGAGCTGTAGCCTGGAAGGTGGCTGGGTCTGGTGTGTTGTGGCTCGCTAAGGGGGCTCGTAGGCCTGGCTGTGGGGGAGTTAACATCTCTAAGGGGAGAAACCTGAGCTCATTCTCCTCTGCTGGGCTTCTACACAGTCAGTGAATTACAGCCAGCCTTACCACAGAAACCTCACATTACTGCAAGGGAGAAACAAAACATACACACACACACACACGCGCACGCACGCACACACGCACACAAACACACGCACTCACACGCGCACACACACACATACACACATGCTCACACTCACAACACAGACATGCGCGCTCACACACTCAAACACAAACACACACACACACACACACACACACACACACACACACACACACACACACAAACACAGAAGCACCTCCATAGCGTGCACACTTTTACTTCATACCATAACTTGCCTCTGTGTTGTGGAAGAAAGTGAGTGTGAGCAGTACAGAGCAGATACTTACTGGCTGACTCTTTGAAGCCCTTGGCAGAGTGGACAATCACATGGAGGAAACCATAGAGCCCTGGAGTCTCTTCATCTGAAATACAGGGAAGCAACAGAACTTAACAACTATCACCAGTGAGGAACATCTTGGGAAGCTCTCTGTACAAGCCCTCGCATTGTTCTTTTTCTGCTCTCAGTGCTGAGCAAACAAAAACTACATGCGTTATGTTTAGAGGCAAAAGAGTGAAAGAATTAATCTCTTCCCCCCTTTCCTCATATCTCGTGTCAGTAATCACCCCCCCCCCCACCAACTTCCCCATGCAGGAACAGGATGTGAGGTAATAAAGATGGAGGGGACTGTGACTGCAGCAAACCCCCATGACCTCCCTTCAGTTACGTCATCGCCACTTAAAACCACCCAACCGCCTTCAGACAGCCAGTCTGTGCTGGAACCCAGGACAGCCGACAGTGTCTGGGCTGGACCCATTCAGGCCTTACAGGGCCCTACAGACCCCAGTGTGTTTAGCAGTGCAGTGACTCTGTGCTACGACGTTACTGAGAACAGGGGCAGCTCAGTCATTCAGGAGTATAGAAGGTGTAGAACCCGCTGGCGCGGGCGGGCGGGAGAACGCTCTGCAGGCACACCGCTGCTAGCAGAAGAGACTCTATAGCGCTATCAGTGCTTTCTACTCTCAGAGTGACCGAACAGGTGAGGAGCGTTTGAGCTGCATCTACTGCTGGTCCCTGCTAAAGGGAGAGCTGCTCTAATGTGTGTTTAGGAAGGCCTGTGTGCCCCAGCAGGTATTAACACTACCACTCGCCTTCTAACACAGGGGCGGGGAATCTTATCCGAAAAGGGCCGGTGTGGGTGCGGGTTTTCGTTTTAGCCCAGCACTAACACACCTGATTCTACTTATCAAGGTCTTGATTGAACACCATGATTAGTTAATTAGTTGAATCAGGCGTCTTAGTGCCGGGCTAAATCAAAAACCCGCACCCAAACCAGCCCTTTTCGGATACGGTTCCCCACCTCTGTTCTAACAGCTATGAATGTGGCTTCTGTCATTGCGGCCGGTGAGAGACTGGTTCCTTCTCCTCATTGGCCGAGCTGGAAGCGTGGGAGCTGTGTGAGGTCGGCTTTAGCCTAAGTGAGACTAATCCCTCCCCGGTGTGGGTGGCCATCCCTCCTGCCCTCTCACCAGAGTCAGTAATAAATATCAGACCTAAAGTTTCACTGAAGTCTGCTCTTTTTTGGCTGTGTAATTAATTCAATCCCCACCCTGGCCTGCCTCTCGCTGAAGCATCCACAGGGAGAAGGTTTCTATTATAAGGTTGAACCCAAGCCTTGAACCCAAGTGTGAGGTGGGGCACACCTCAGCATGCCCCCCCCCCCCCCCCCAACCCCCGACCCCCCGCCAGGCCCGTAGCCGCGTTTCCTTGATTGCCCCGGTTGTCTCTGTGGCGACAGTCTCCATCGTCGTAGCTCGCCGCGGCTGGACGCGCAGCTGTGTAATCAGTTTAGGTAAACGCTTCCCTTCTACATTCATAACGTCTCTGGGCCTCTCTCTGACGGGCGCTAGGCTGCGTGTATCCCTGATCAGAGACGCTGTGCCTGGGTGGGCCCCCCCCCCCCGACACCAAGGTGTTTACCCTTCCACATGTCAGACAGCCCTTCTGCACCATGTTGAAAAGCCACCTTGGATTACACTTTCCTGGTAAATAATCCAAAAAGAATGGGGAGGGTTAAAGACCTGTAACCGGAGGAGAATTGTTTCCAGGTCGCTTTAGCCCACCCGACCTGCGTCCGGCTGCCTGAGACGGCCTCGATCGGGAGGGATAAGCAGAGAGCGTGACCGGGGATAAGAGCGAGGAGCGACTGTGCGCCAGATTGGAGACGGATGGGACTTTGAGGGGGATTTCCCTGCCGGCGCTCAGCAGTGGAGCGGAGGCGTGCTCATTGGACACACCAGCATGGGAAGCATAAAGATTAACAGCCTGAGTGGATTCTATCAGACCCAGCTCAAATCAGACCCCTTAGATAACAGGTAATAATAAATAACAGGTTAATTGAACAGATTTGAACTTAAAAATTATCAAATCAAATCAATATTTACAAACCCCAATTCCAAAAAAAGGTTGGGACAGTATGTAAAATGCACATAAAAGCAGAAAGTTGGGACAGGGTCAAAAAAAATAAATAAATAAATAAATAACACTGGGAAGTTCGAAAAACATCTGTTTGGAACATTCCACAGGTAAACAGGCACTGCTATCATGACTGAGTATAAAAAGATATCAAAAGACTCTTGTTATCTTAATTTTAGGTACTCTTAGAAGCGATACTATAACAAATCTCTATGGGAATTTGGGGGTGGGACTAGATTAAGCTGTAAATTACATGGGAATAGTATGAACCCCATGGTTGGCTAAATGGCTGTAAGTCATTAAGGGTCTGAGGTATCAAACAAGCCTCAAACCATCACTCTGCTGCCAGATATGCAGTAGATATGGATGGAAAACCTAAAGGGTTGTTTCTCCTGACTCATTTTCCTATTGAACTCTATGGAAAAATAGGTCAGGAGAAACAACCCTTCAAGTGGGTCATAATAGCATCACCTGTTTACCTGTGAAATGGTACAGGTGTTTTTTGAACTTCCCAGTCTTTTTTTTTTTGCTCCTGTCCCAACTTTTTTGGAACGTGTTGCAGGCATCAAATCGGAATTTACGTATATTTACAAAAATCAATAAAGTTGATCAGGTAAAACATTAAATATATTTTCTTTGTACTGTTTTCAATTAAATATATGTAAAAGAAAATTTATAAATCACTGCTTTCTGTTTCTATGTGCATTTTATATACTGTCCCAACTTTTGTGTAACTGGGGTTTATATTTATATAGCGCATTTCACAACCAATTGTCACAATACACTTCACAGAAAACCCCGGCCTAAACCCCCACAAGAGCAAGCCAAAGGCAACAGCGGCAAGGAAAAACACCCTGGCGATAGCTTTTAAACATCATATGGAGGGTCTCAGGGTGAAGTTGGGATTCTATTATAAAGAAAATCTTGTCTTTCTTTTGGTGCAAGAAAACAATTAATTCAAGCAACATTTTTATCAATGATTGATTATGGTGATATTTTATATATGCATTCAATCCTCATTGAAAATGTACCATGCAGCCTTATGATTAATCTCCGACTCAAGTTTTCATACACATCACTGGAGGTTACACAAGAAAGTCGGTTTGTCGTTCCAACCATAGAATGGAGCACTGATACATTTTTCTTTATAAGGCCATAATACAAGAACTTCCTACATATTTATGCTCCCTACTGACTCCCCAAACCATTAATAGTGTCAACCTTCGGTCGCAGGGACAAATTATTTATGTCATTCCTCAAACCCGCATTGTTTTTGGAGAAAATGCTTTCAAAGTCTTTGTACCCTCATCGCGGTGGGAGCTGCAATATCATCTTACACTGGTCTATTTTATAAGCATGGACGATTACAAAAACAGGGACTAAGGACTACTTGTTCACTGAACGCACTTCTTGCTGACTAGAGAGTACTGAACATTGTAAAATCACTGTCCGATGCATTAGGCTGTCTGTTTTAAGTGTCATGTCGTCTTTTTATGGGAGACTTCTTGTGCTGCCGTCCCGGCCAGAACTCCCTTGTAAAAAAGATTTGAACCTCGATTTCTGGTAAAATAAGGGTTCATAAATAAATAAAAATAGATGCAGTTACTAACGTGACACGTGGGTGCCGGTCACACAGAGACCCTCGCTGCCCACGGTGAGCCAGAGAGAGGGGAGAGCCTCTGAGGGCTCAAGTTTGGGATGGAATGGATCTGAGCCAATGGCAGGTATGGGAACTGGGGGCTTGGACTGTCAGCAGAGGGGGTGGCATTCCTCACACAGCTGGTCTCCATTTCATCCCCCCTGTGGTTATCCCAGGGCCAAGGGAAGGGAGGGAGGGTGGAATACGCTCTCAGGGCAGAAACTAGGTACAGGAACGAGTTCTAAGACTAAGTTCTAATAAGTTAAGCAAATCACATAAAGCAGTGTATGAGTGGTGCTTAAAGCACTTTCTTAACTTAAAGCTGTAGCTGCTGCTTCAGCATGAAGCAACGTCAAGGCTTAAAATGTGTTTTATGAACTGCCACCAGAGGGAGCCACATTTATTCAAAAGGAAACTTATTAAAAAAGAAAAAAATTATCCTTGTTCTCGATGCTGTGGAACCATCCATGTGAAAGTGTATCATACATATGGAATAGAGATGAGCTGATGTGCCAAAGCCTAGGCAAGGCAGCGTTCCAATGCGTTCTATCTTTTCCCTTAAATACTTGAATGCCGTTTTAATCCTTGATGTAACCACGAGAGCCACCGCCAAAAGTCGGCAAGATCTCCGTTACTTTTCCTTCCTGGAAAACAGCCATTTATTTTTAAACCCTCCTTTGGTCATAAGAGCGGGGAAATAGTTTAATAAACCTCCTGGGCTAAACAAGACAGACTGAAACGCACATTCCCGTAGAGCAGGGACACCTGTAGGGGCTTACTCTATAACGCTGGATATTCAGCGGCTGCTCTGGAATTTCCTGCTTTTTTTTTGTGGCTTGTTTGCTCTGTGCGAGTTGCGGCGGAACACCAGATGGTTTTATGTCACAAAAATCAAAACAATCAAACACGGAGCATGCTACAAACGCAACAGCAGAACAGTAAGACCGTTCTTGGTCCCCACAAGGAAGCAAGTTCCTCGCATATTAGAAGCAGATTGTAACCCAGATTCCTCTGGCAAAGGCAAAAGGCATACTGGTAGGGACATTGTGTTTCTGTTCCAAGACAATGTTTTTTTTTAGTTGTACAGTTCTACGTAACAGTGCAACAGCAGAAAACACATGAAATCACTCACTTACTTAATATCACAATGTTCAATAATATTGGGGGGGATGTTATTTATTTTGGACAGTTTATCAAGACAAACGGCCAGACCACCCTGGGGCACTTCATGCCAAACAAATAAAACTCTGTGCGGCTAGGTTTGGTTTGAGACACCTGGTGAAATCAGGAGGTAAAACGGGGTGGTGTGTGAACCAGTAGGGGGCGCCTTTCCTGCTGAACCCCAATGTCCTAGTTTAATGATGGGGTACCTTGCTGCAGCACATGCTTTGGGTAGTACAGAGAACCATGGTCCGGACTCACCGTGGTCATTCAACATGCCGTAGAGCTTACGGAAATACTTGGGGTATTAACCGCTAACTTTGCGGTATTAAGCCCCGTGTCAAATTTCTAAACTGGCCCTCTACATCTGCCCGCTTAATCACTCACCCTACAGTTGACCCTAACATTCCCTTCCTCCTTTCAACAGCTTGTCACTGTAATAAGGAAACACATTCTCAGCTGTCTGTCTTTGTTAAACAAAAGTAAAATAAAATAAATATGAGAACAATGGTATGCATTTACCATTAATTCTTTAAACATTAAAGCAACTGCAAGATAAGGTCGCTTCTGTCCTGTCACTTTGCCAAAGCCAACTGTCTTAGTTTCTACCGCCCTCTAGTGGCTTCTCGGAGCACTGCGGCTGACAGTGTCAGTACTCACCATCTTTGTTACAGGTAACGGGTATGTTGTGGACAGTTCTCAGCTTGAAGCAGGAGCCAGTCAATACCTGGAGCTCCACAGAGCTCAACACACACACCTGAAGATCTGTGGGTACAATCACAAACAAAGACAAAGGCATTACTGGCTGGAATTTGTCACAACACTCACTAAAGTACACAGGGTACTTTCACCAAAAAATATTCCTAAAATGCAATGCCCCTTACAACCTAGTTCAGTGCATAACTATGTACTGTATGCAATGCACATGCCCACTGCAGATAAATTTCCATTTACTATCTGATGTCAAGGCAAACACTTGATCTCTAGGCTCATGAGTAAGACTTATTCAATCTCCATAAGGCATGTGCTGTGAAATCTTATTTCTCTGTGTGTAGGATATTGGTTGGTCCTTGTTTGTTAGGCCCCTGTGGTGAGGTTGGGTGCACACAAACCAATACCTTTCTTTAGAAGTTTCTGAACGGCTTCTTTCCACTCAGACCTCTCATAGTCTGAGGACAGTAGGAACAGATAGCTCTGGGGAACAAAGACAAGCAGAATTTAGGGACAGGGCTTATAGGACACTAGCTGCGATTCAAAAGAACAGCGGCGCCCTCTGGTGGACAGAGTGCTACATGTCAACAAAACAAGATGGAGGTGTTCCCTCATATCTATGGTCCTAAGTAGGGCCGTGTCAGAATCAGCACTCTTCCACACTGTTGAGTAGCCTTGGTGAGTAGATAGATAGATAGGGTGAGAAAGTCGTAGAGTGCGTGAAAATCTTTCTAATTGCAGTATACTTAAAACACCCGGATGACACACTTACTTCCGGGGTTTCGCTGAGTACATTCGGGAGCACACTTTTCAAGAAGTACACAAACATTTTGGTCACATAAATATGACGTGAAGCTTCGTTTTAAAAAAATGAGGCCCAGCTTCGCTGACATTTTCCTTCAAATACAACAAAAACAACACGTGACATGGCAGCGCAAGAGTGGGCCGCGGGGTTGCCAGATCTCGTAAGACTTTCCAGCCAAATGGCGACTCAAAACTAGCCCAAATTATAGGCTATTTTTTACGGAAACCGACGTATTTTAAATAGAAATCATCATGTTTTTACTTTTTAAAATAAGTGTATGCTTTGAGACTTTTCATTTTTACCCGTGACTGCACTTTGAAAGTATCCCAATTTAGCTGTAAAACGGCGGACATGGCAACACTGGCGGGACGTCTTATGACCTGCTTACAACACTTCCACAGTGCGGTTGGAAAATAGTATGGTGGATATTTTTCGCGGACTGCTAAACAGTGCACATTAAACAGCGCACTTCTGCCAGTGCGCTGTACGCAGGAGACAGGGCGCAGTAGACAGGGCTCCGATTGGGACACAGCCTAGGTCATTGCTGTCCGTACCTTGCCGTGTTTGTTGTGGATGCGGAAGGGGATGGTGGGGGAGTGCAACAGCAGACAGGACTCTTGCTCGTTCATCTTCTTCCTCAAACGATCCAGCGCTCGGCTTGGCCCCTTAAGAGCCTTCTGCAGACGCAAAAGGCAAGAAACGGAGAGAGTAAGAGAAGGACAGAGAGACAGATGTTTCACTTGCTGTTCAGCGGTTTGTAAGCGGTGTTCCTACGAGCCATAAACAGCAAGCGCCCAGCTCAGCGCTCCTCAGGCACACGGTAACCACAGTGAAGCCTTGTGGAACGGACAGTGTCCACGCCAGGGAGCAGGAGGAAGCCATTAGGGGAAAATGAAGGCGAGGCAATAAAAACCTCTGATTAAAAACCGCAACACCGCAAACTGCGGACGAGCTAAAGGAGAGGAGATTTTGATCTAAAATCAAATCTAAAATCTCGGCCAATAAAACTTTTGCGTTTGATTTTTTTTGGGCGTCCGTTGATCCGAATCCGAATCCGCCAGATACGAGCCCAGTAATTTTAATGGTGGAGTGCAAATTTCAACATTGTTCTTGTGCAGTGTGTTTGGTAGACATACCGTGGGGGTATACATACTGTTCATTATATACTGATATGTCCTGAATGTAATTTCCTAAACGCCGTCATTAATTACTACTGCACATCCTCTCAAAACAAAATCAAGTGAAAGATGAGTGTCCTTTCATCTCTGCAGTTAGGCTTTCATTGAATATCTCGATTGAAGGGAGCCGTTATTAAATGGCATGGAAATAAATTAGCACACCACCCATCTCCCTTGTTTAAACAGCCCAGTGGCACCAGTATATTAAGAATGGATACTTTAAGTATACTTTAAAATGAAAACTTTCAATCAAAGGCTTAACTAAACACTCATTAAAGACAACAGGGGGAAAAAATCTGTAAGGTTAACAATTGCGTGTTAAATTATATTTCTGAGGTGAAATCATTATGTTCTCAGATAACAGAATATCAGTTCCCTGTGTTTTTCCTGTCTGTTTGTTATAGTTTATAATAGCATTTAGAATAGAAGTGTAGTATAGCTGATTTACCCACAGCTTACTGTGAACTACAGTCAACGTTCATTACTAGGGATAGCTGCTACATTATGGGAAGGATGTGCTTTGTCTTGTCTGTTCTGTAGTGATCTTGATGATGTCTCTGTATGCACTTTGGATAAAAGCGTCTGCTAAATGAATGTAATGTAATGTAATGTAATGTAATGTAATGTAATGTAATGTAATAACAGTCGTAGGTGTCCAGTGAATCAAAAATAAACCTGTGTTAACTAATTTTGGCTGACAGACGGTAGAGTGTACAATACCATCCGCAGAGGCGGTGCTGCGCAGCCATTTAGGGACAACAGGGCTGTTAAACCTGTTTATTTTCATCCCACCCTGTCAACACGCTGCTCATTTCCTTCACGGAGAAACGGCGCCAAGATAAAGAGGAAAAACTGTTAAAAAAAGTCCCTGAGAAAATAATTCAGAACTGGCGGGAGGCCGAAAACCATTCTGCGCTAATATTTCGGGGCTGAATTAAAGACGCTTCCAAGCGGTGTGAGAGCAATTGACATTTTAATCAGCGCCTTTCCTGCACTGATTGGGACAGGCTCCCGTGGTTCTCATAATGGGCCCGGGCCCGGGCCTGTTCCTGCACCCCGGGCATGTTCCTGCAACCCCCCCCCCCCCCCCGCAAGTGTTAATGAGCACGACTGGATCGTTTAAGAAAATTAGAAATCTCATTTTCAGACAGACTGCACGGGAGGGGGGGCGGCTTTAAGGGACCGCAACACCCCCCCGCCCTCCCGCTGTCATCGGGACGCTGACGGGTTCACCGCAGGTCATCAGTGGGATTTCTGGTGCCGTTTTTGTTTATTTTAATTGGAAAATGGAGGAACGAGCCCCAGCTAGCTCAGAGAGAGGAGACAGCCTATGAGAAGCTCCAGCTCAGGCCTGGCAGCAGGGCAGGGATTACGCCTTTCAGGCTCCCAAACACAACCGGCCAATCGCATCGTTGTTTATAGGGTCACCTCTGGAGCAGCGTGGACGCTTCCGTTGTTTTCTGGGGCATGAGTCACCACGCCCAAGTACAACTTCCATTCCAAATATCCTCTATATCAGGTACACTCCTACCGGGAAGCTTCTAACAACAGCAGTAGCTCGAGAGACAGGAGGCCAAGCACTAATAATAGAGCTTTTAATATTACATTTATACATTCTGTTACAAAGAACAATGAAAAAACACCCTACTAACTGGAGCCTGCCGAGGGCTATCCCAGCATGCAGTGCGAGAGCCAGACAGGGCGTGCCCCCAGGAAGTTGTTGGTAGGGGCGGGGGGCCTGGACGCAGTCCCGGCACACCAGATCTTGGCTGGGGATTAGTGGGCGCCACCGTTTCCTCCAGGGGCCTTTTTACTGGAAATGTTTCTGCCCTAAAGTGACCCCGACCCCTGGGAGGCACGACCAAAGATGAGTCACACCCTGGTGGTCCCTCACAGGCAATGAGCCTCACTACTGACCAACGGGACGCAGAAACGTGAGCCCTTCACCCCCCTGGAGCGGAGGAGCGGGGGGGAGGCTGCCGCCAGGACAGGGGGCGGGGCTTACCTTCTCCTTCTGAATCTCGCTCTTGATGGCGGAGATCTTCGTCTTCATCTCCTCGATCTCGTGCTCGGGCATCGTCTGCACGTGGGGGCAGGCGTCGGAGTCGTCCAGCGTCTGCAAGGTCAGGTCAGCCAGCGGGATGTACCACTTGCAGTCGTACTGCTGATGCTTCCTGGGGAGGGGAGGGGACATTTAGAGGGGGCGGGCTCTGGAGAACAGAAGCCCTGATTGGCCAGTCCTCTCATCAGACAGTGACAGACAGGCCTGACCACGCCCACCTTTCACTGAGTTTTCACTGGCGCACCTTCACTACAGGTCGACAGTACCTGAGGCAGGCTGGAGGCGTTTTCCCAGCAAACTGACCCAACACCTGATTGGCCCAAATCCCAGAACAGCGCAGGGGATGTAGGCCTGTTCACGCTGATTAAAATACCATAGCCATTATGGAATATACTTACCTCAGGCTAGGTGAACTTGCTCACGCATCGTTGAAAGTGAATAAAATCATTAAATATTAAACTTCCCGAGGCATGTGCCAATGGGTATATAATGAGGATAATCTGCTGTGCTTTTTTACATGTGGTCTTTCTGAAGCAGAATGCATAAAAAGACTATCAAGAAAAAACATCAGGATTTCCTCTCAATTGAAAGCTAGCAAGCAGCTGCACAAAGCAATTTAGCCTGTTAATTTACAAACAAACACGACAAAGGCTGCAAGTTCAGCTCTAAAATTCTGGGGTCAGCAGCACTTTACTGCAAAAACCAAAAAATAAGTCTTTTAGTCTTACATTTACACTTAAATCTTACATTCTATTACTTTTTCCCCCCTCTAAATAACACAAAAAGATTGCCAATGAGGTGAGACAGTATATTATTAACAATGGGGTAAGACAATTTCATTTTTTCAGCAAAAAGTAACTTAAAAGACAAGCTAATATTTTGTGCTTGAGAGAAAGAGTCATAAAAATAAGATTTTAAGTCTCATTACAGGACTAAAACACTTGTTAAGACAGACTTATTGTTTGGTTTTTGCAGTGTTCGGCCATATGAAAGAAGACATCAGCTGAAATGTATTACTGTAATTATAGTAGGATCCTGTAACGGCTGTGGCAGCTTATTCAACGTCACTGCAAAATGCTGTCATTGGGGAACATATATGTAATGGCCCCATGCAAAGGTCCACCAAAGGGTAACAGGAGACCAGCGGTACTATTCATCTTAACAGAAATTACATTCACTAAAAAGGTAGTATCACTTCCTGGAATCCTGTCGCCTGCAGGGTCATGTGATTCAGATTAATGGCCTGTTTATAACACATAATAATGATGTATGGAATTCCTCTGCAATGTCCCTCCATGCAAAGGGAAATATACAACATTAGTGTGCGAAGCACCACACCACAAGGACTTAAGAGCGCTGAGTAGGCTGCAGGTTAGACAATGAAGAATCGCTATGCTCTGCCCCACAACAATAAGGACCGTCAGCCAAGAATATAAATAACCTTTACAAGTCTTGGCCATTTTCAGTTTAGTCCTGAATCACATTAGCAGAAACCAGCCCCCAGTCTACTTGTGGCTTTCCCCCAAGATAGGAATAAAATATGCACCCAACACTTTCAGCCCTTGAAGAGAAGAAATAGAAACCTGCCACAGTGATTTGGAGGGAAAACAGGGCCCAAAATGGACTGTGAGTATCGATTTTGTCACAGATTCTTGTAGGGAAAAGCACAGGAGAGAGGAGGGGGAAATCCTCTCCGCTCGCCAAATGAAGCTTTGAAAGGGAAAACCCCCGTTTTTTAAAAGCTTGCTTCACTGGAAGACAGGCGGCAGGTGTTTTGTTTTAAATGACATCTCATTCTCTCACTGAAAGGCCACTTATACCTTTTATGACTCACGGCGATACTCAATCAGGGCGCCATTTCCGATGCAGTCATATTCACCTGCCATCCACTGCTGAGCTTCCACTCTCTACAGACAGGTCTTTACTGACTGTAAGATTTAATTACGACTCATCAGCTTAGCGGTAATGGCGCTGGCATCTGGAATTTATCTCGACGTCGCCGGGAGCCTGTCATGTAGGAGACGGTCATAGACTACTCTCTTCACAGCGCTCTGTCATGTAGGAGACGGTCATAGACTACTCTCTTCACAGCGCTCTGTCATGTAGGAGGCAGTCATAGACTACTCTCTTCACAGCGCTCTGTCATGTAGGAGGCGGTCATAGACGACTCTCTTCACAGCGCTCTGTCATGTAGGAGACGGTCATAGACTACTCTCTTCACAGAGCTCTGTCATGTAGGAGGCGGTCATAGACTACTCTCTTCACAGCGCTCTGTCATGTAGGAGGCGGTCATAGACGACTCTCTTCACAGCGCTCTGTCATGTAGGAGACGGTCATAGACGACTCTCTTCACAGCGCTCTGTCATGTAGGAGACGGTCATAGACGACTCTCTTCACAGCGCTCTGTCATGTAGGAGGCGGTCATAGACCACTCTCTTCACAGCGCTCTGTCATGTAGGAGGCGGTCATAGACCACTCTCTTCACAGCGCTCTGTCATGTAGGAGGCGGTCATAGACCACTCTCTTCAAAGCGCTCTGTCATGTAGGAGGCGGTCATAGACTACTCTCTTCACAGCGCTCTGTCATGTAGGAGGCGGTCATAGACGACTCTCTTCACAGCGCTCTGTCATGTAGGAGACGGTCATAGACCACTCTCTTCACAGCGCTCTGTCATGTAGGAGGCGGTCATAGACCACTCTCTTCACAGCGCTCTGTCATGTAGGAGGCGGTCATAGACCACTCTCTTCACAGCGCTCTGTAATGTAGGAGGCGGTCATAGACCACTCTCTTCACAGCGCTCTGTCATGTAGGAGGCGGTCATAGACCACTCTCTTCACAGCGCTCTGTCATGTAGGAGGCGGTCATAGACTACTCTCTTCACAGCGCTCTGTCATGTAGGAGGCGGTCATAGACCACTCTCTTCACAGCGCTCTGTCATGTAGGAGGCGGTCATAGACTACTCTCTTCACAGCGCTCTGTCATGTAGGAGGCGGTCATAGACCACTCTCTTCACAGCGCTCTGTCATGTGGGAGACGGTCATAGACTACTCTCTTCACAGCGCTCTGTCATGTAGGAGGCGGTCAGAGACCACTCTCTTCACAGCGCTCTGTCATGTAGGAGACGGTCATAGACCACTCTCTTCACAGCGCTCTGTCATGTGGGAGGCGGTCATAGACGACTCTCTTCACAGCGCTCTGTCATGTAGGAGGCGGTCATAGACCACTCTCTTCACAGCGCTCTGTCATGTAGGAGGCGGTCATAGACTACTCTCTTCACAGCGCTCTGTCATGTAGGAGGCGGTCATAGACTACTCTCTTCACAGCGCTCTGTCATGTAGGAGGCGGTCATAGACTACTCTCTTCACAGCGCTCTGTCATGTAGGAGGCGGTCATAGACTACGCTCTTCACAGCGCTCTGTCATGTAGGAGACGGTCATAGACTACTCTCTTCACAGCGCTCTGTCATGTAGGAGGCGGTCATAGACGACTCTCTTCACAGCGCTCTGTCATGTGGGAGGCGGTCATAGACTACTCTCTTCACAGCGCTCTGTCATGTAGGAGACGGTCATAGACCACTCTCTTCACAGCGCTCTGTCATGTAGGAGGCGGTCATAGACTACTCTCTTCACAGCGCTCTGTCATGTAGGAGGCGGTCATAGACTACTCTCTTCACAGCGCTCTGTCATGTAGGAGACGGTCATAGACTACTCTCTTCACAGCGCTCTGTCATGTAGGAGGCGGTCATAGACCACTCTCTTCACAGCGCTCTGTCATGTAGGAGACGGTCATAGACCACTCTCTTCACAGCGCTCTGTCATGTGGGAGACGGTCATAGACTACTCTCTTCACAGCGCTCTGTCATTTTCACGGTGTAAACAGATATTAAAAATGCAGGCAAACCCTACTCAAGTCATTCCAATGAAGTGCTCAAGTACTACTTTCCTTTCTTTCTGCATCGAACTGGAAGTTCGCTCTATGGAAAAAAGTCAGTGGGCAGTTCCATATACCGCATATAATATTTACTTAACGTACTGTAGGCTGTTCCATGTTCAGGAAGGTGGGGGGATAGGGGGGGTGCAGGCAGGAGGTTGTGTTTGAGTCGGGGAGGTTGTGGTGGGGATGTACTCCTCACACACGTACGCGTACGTGTACACGTATACACACACACACACACTCCCAGAGGAAAGCGCCAACCGCAGCCGCACTGCCCCACATGCCTTTCATATTCCATTACTCTCATTATACAGCCTTTATTATCACCTTTGATAGCGCCCCCCCCCTGCCCCCGACCCCCCTCCCCTCCCAAGCGCTTTCATTCCCCAGCTGCAATTAGGCCTGGGTGTAAACATTATAATAACCCGCTTTACTATCGGTTTGAGGAAATAAAGCAGAAATTTACGTGGAGCAGATGAGAATGATAATGTGATGAAAGGGCTCGGCATTCATGGGAGATTAAAGAGAGAGGGAGAGAAAAGGAGCGATAGAGAAGAGAGAGAGAGAGAAAAAGAGAGAGACCCTTATTATCTAGAGACAGCTGGAGGAATACAATCTATGAATACGAATGGGGTTCCATCTTTTTTTTTTTTTTACTTGACATCCCGCTGAACAGCCCTGGCCGCCCTCCTCCTTCAGCCTGCATTGGGGGAAACTCCGCACAGGGCGTCCCAACCTCTGCCTGAATCCTAAAAGAACGTCAGTCAGACGCAAGCACGGCGTCGTTTTCGCCTCCTGAAATGACGGCTGCCATTAAAAGTGGTGTTGTACTCTGTAATGTGTGACGGCGTGATTACTTTTCCATTAATAATTCATTGTCGATGCGGGCGGCAGGGTGGCTTGGTTAGAGGAGGCGGTTTCTCTGAACCTCAGACAGTAGATTTTCTTTCTTGTTGTTTTTCAGCTGCAGTTTATCACGCTCTCCATTTCATGCTTGGCTGCAGCAAACGAATGGATCCGAATTTCATTTACTTGTTTTTTTACAGGTTGATGTTGGCATGGGCCCTGCCCTTCCAGACGGCACATGAGGACAAAGCACAGCTGCAATGTCACCGCACTCAACCCCAGGGTAACTAAAGCACAGCTGCAATGTCACCGCACTGAACCCCAGGGTAACTAAAGCACAGCTACAGAGTCACCACACTCAACCCTAGGGTAACTAAAGCACAGCTACAGAGTCACCGCACTCAACCCCAGGGTAACTAAAGCACAGCTGCAATGTCACCACACTCAACCAAAGGGTAACTAAAGCACAGCTACAGAGTCACCACACTCAACCAAAGGGTAACTAAAGCACAGCTACAGAGTCACCGCACTCAACCCTAGGGTAACTAAAGCACAGCTACAGAGTCACCGCACTCAACCCCAGGGTAACTAAAGCACAGCTGCAATGTCACCGCACTCAACCCTAGGGTAACTAAAGCACAGCTACAGAGTCACCACACTCAACCCCAGGGTAACTAAAGCACAGCTACAGAGTCACCGCACTCAACCCTAGGGTAACTAAAGCACAGCTACAGAGTCACCACACTCAACCCCAGGGTAACTAAAGCACAGCTACAGAGTCACCGCACTCAACCCTAGGGTAACTAAAGCACAGCTACAGAGTCACCACACTCAACCCTAGGGTAACTAAAGCACAGCTACAGAGTCACCACACTCAACCCTAGGGTAACTAAAGCACAGCTACAGAGTCACCACACTCAACCCCTGGGTAACTAACCCCAGGGTAAATAAAACACAGCTACAATGTCACCACACTCAACCCCTGGGTAACTAACCCCAGGGTAAATAAAACACAGCTACAATGTCACCACACTCAACCCCTGGGTAACTAACCCCAGGGTAAATAAAACACAGCTACAATGTCACCACACTCAACCCCAGGTTAACAAAAAAAACTCTATATTTACACAGCCACGGCAGTATAATAATAATCATCACCTTTATTTATGTAGCAAATAATGGCCCAAACCGCTTAACACAAACAGAAAAGATAATAATGAAATTTAAAGCACAACTGAACTTTATTAGAACTTTAGGTTGTTTGGTTACCTGGCCATGATATGAGTTCAAATGGTGGCGAAATAAGGTCGTTAGTTGTTCTGTGCTCCCCTGGGGTGATAATCCAGAACAGAGTATTTGTTGCTCTCCATTCACTTCTATAGGGCAGCTTAAACAGTCTCAAAATGACACTTCTAGCACGTATATAAACTAGAACGAAGCAGATTTTGTCAATACAATCAATAACCAGTCCTCGTACATATTTTTTTGTGTAATTATAATTATTTAGAAAAGTACTATTTTCTTCAATGTTGTTAGCAAGCTACCAGAAAACATGAGCAAAATGTTGGCAGGTCGGTTTGTTTACCATAGATATATATACTACCAGGAATGCTTGCTTCTGTGGAAATTTGGAGCAATGAGTGGTTTCTGACGCATCAACGCATTAACGCCGTTTCTGGGCCATTTAATTCTTTAGAAAATATGTACCAGGACTGGTTATTGCTTGTATTGACAGAATCTACTTTGTTTGCGTTCGTATACGTGCTAGAAGTGTCATTTTGAGGCCGCTTTAGCTGCTCTATAGAAGTGAATGGAGAGTGACAAATACCCTATTCTGGATTATCACCTCAGGGGAGCACAGAGCAAGTAATTAACATATTTCGCCACCATTTGGACTCATATCATGGCCAGGTAACTACACAACCTAAAGTTCTACCAAAGTTCAGTTGTGCTTTAAAAATGTAATTTAATACCTTAATATCTAATGTTCCATACTTGGAGGCTAAAATCTGCATCCCCAGTGTTCGTACAATGTGCAGTACTAAGCAGGCTGCAATTGGATAAACTACGAGTGCTTTGTGGCTGGTAACAATGCAGTATATTAGAAATGTACGTCCGTGCTGAGCCCATCCCTGCTTTAAAACCAATAAAAGAGGCCCTTAAAATAAATGTTTAAAAAGCATTGGTAACCAGTGCAGAAATGAGAGCATTGGAGTTACATGAGCTCTCTTATATAGTCTTAGTTATACGGTGACTGCATTTTGAACCAACTGCATCCATGGATTTTTTTGGATACCACTGAGGAGCCCATATTGCAGTACTAAAGCCTGGTAATGTAAGCACGCGTTAACCTTTCTGCACCAGCTTTGAACAAAGAGGCCTCACTCTTGATATGTTCCCAAGATGTTAAAATGCCACCTTGTATCTCCATTTGTTGTCGTTTTTAACACATAGCAAGAGTCGTCATGTAGCACTGCGAGCTGTACACGTCTCATAGCTCAGCGACTAATAAAGCTGGTTGAAAGCCCCATGTCAATAAACCATAATGCATTGTGGGTAAAGACAGTGTTTGTCATTCCCCACATTTCCACTTTTTAGACGCAGGTTTTCTGTAAGACACACAGCATGAGGACCAGCGGGCGTTCTTTTAATGTGCTGTTTGAGAAACAGTGAGGAAAGTAACTCAGTACGGACCGGGCTCATAAGACGCGTTTCCTTTCAGGAGGCGGGCCGGGCTCACGCGATTGGCTGCGCTTCATTCTCTGACGGCTGGAGATGCTTCTTTAATTTATTCCCTCGGCTTCGACCGCCTGCAGTCCAGCCATCCTCTCCACTCCGTGCTTAATGAGACTCACTCCTACCTCCGACACACACTTCTCAGCCCCGGCCGCTGTCGGGAATCACCACGCGTGACTAGCAAGCCTGGCTTCCTGATTGGCTTAATGGGTGTTGTCTTGGTTACAGCCCATCTTGAGGGAAACAGAGTCACCCGCTGACCACAATCTCCACCACCACCAATGGCGGATTTTGGCCTTACTGTATCATGGCAAACTCGGCTAACAGTCGCAAACACTTTTTATTGACAGCCATGATAATTAACAACAAATTTATTGTCGTTACGATGCATCTATAATAAAATTTAATCCGGATAATTACAGTGGCTTAAATATTCATGCTGTCTGCATCAATGAACTGAGGAGAAGAAATTACGATGGCTTTCAAGTGTAACATCAAGCCCAGGACAACACAATCCGCAATGACTGACAGACGTGCTTAAAAAAATAATTATTAAAAAAAACCTGTCAGAATGGGATTAAGGTTTTAATACATTAACTGTATTAATGCAGCTGTGTTCGGTATCGGCGGAATTCCACATTTTAATGAGGCCTTCCTCCGACCGGAGTTCCCGTCAGGAACAGCAGAGATAAAGCGGCGAGGACCACGGCTCGGAAAAATAACGTGATGATGATTTATGCGGCGAGCTCCTCCGACAGCGCAACGCGAGCGGCACCTGTGGAAAACAGCAGCTTCCTGTCGGGAGCAAGTCGCTCCCGCCCGTGGCTCACACAGGGCTCATCTAATCTCGCTGACAGCGGTATGAATGGCGGGAGAGATGAGGGCCGCCAGGGGGATTCCTCTAAATTAAACACTTCATCTACGCCGTGTCACAACAAAAGGGCTCATTCCGTTTCATACGAGGATTTCACTGACCGTAAAATGGGGGGGGGGGAAAAAAAGAGGGAAATTCTAGCAAAACCGCCGTGGCCGCTTGGCCCATTCTGTGACAGGGCTAACAAATACTGTGTCCCTAAATGGAGTCACAAGTGGATCCATTTCAGAGAAAAATGTGCTCAGCGCCCAGCGTGTTATTGGGGTGGTTTGTTGTAGGTCTACAGCACTTATACGATTCAGTAACTGGGTTCTACTATAATGCAGTGCAATGATTCTCAATGCCTCTGTACAGCACCTCTATCTGTGCACAGTGAATAGTCACCAGTATCTTAGGCAGCCTTAAGGAACAGCTACAATGGTTCTTTAGTGGCAGAGAAGATGTTTAAAACAAATCTTTTGTTTTTACCCTGCAAATCTTTTGTTTTTACCCTGCAAATCTTTTTGTTTTTACCCTGCAAATCTTTTGTTCATGACCACATAGTGGCTATGCAATCCTCTTACATCACGGTTTCTCCTTAACATTGACGAATTCATTTAATTAAGTGACGACTTATCCTTAATTCTGATTAATGCATTTAAAGAAGTGTTGGCTTGCACTTAATACTTAATTTTAACTAAGTTCTTTTTTTCCCTCCCATTGTTCACACAATTTTAGTTTCTCTCAGTGACCTCGCAAACTCATTGCATTACATAAGCACAAACAACAACAAAAAAAACCTGTTTTCCACCAATTTATGGTTAAAAAGAAAGCCTGCAGAATGCGCGGCCCTCGAATGTAATCTCTGCGGGAAATGAACACAGCGCTCGTTTAAGAGGGGACAAGTTGATTGGAGTCAACGGCGGCAATTAATTGTTCTCATCAAAGTGGAACGCTGCACAAAACACTGTAAAATGTACGCAGCGAAATTAACCGCATCCTCTTCCTTTTTTTGTTTTCTCCCCTTAAGAAACACAATGGAGCCCAATAGCACAGCTTCAGCGGAGGGAGGGAGGGGGTATGTGGCAGAAATGGAGGGAAAAACCGTCATGAGGTAAACCGCGACACGCGATAAAAATCAGCGGTCGCGGCCAATCGTTCTTTAATCAGGCTGCAAGGGGAGAAGTGGGAGGTGTTACTGTGAGCCAAAAGAGGGGGGGGCGGTTTGGGAAGAGGCTGGTATCAGAGAGAAATTCAGGGCACTCAACTGTCACCTTATAACAAAATTTGAGGGGAAAATAAAATGTCACTGGAGCCGCAAATGGGGGGGGGGGGGGTTGGTGGTTAGAGTGGTTAAAATTAAATTCACACACCTGGCTTTGTACAATACAAGCCGAAAGCCCTGCTCCTTCAGATCGGTCTCAGGGACATCACTGTCGCAGGCAAAAAGACAGACCCAGCCTCGCCTAAATTTCCCCAGTGAATTCCCCTTCGTTCACAGGGTCTCATTACTGTGGTAAACAAAGCCGGTCTCCCGACCCCGATCCCGCCCTTTCAGAAGCAAATCGTACACGCGGTCTTCTCAGAAAACGCAAAGTCATTCTGTTTGTTTGTGTGCGGAACATTTGCGCTTGAATATGAATATTAGCCTGTCAGATACCACTTCCTCTGTGTGACAGCAGACTTCAGCGCCCGGCGACTTCAGCGCTCGTTGGTATTTTGGTGAACGTGATTTCCGTTATCATGTGACAGCCACTGCAGTGGCAGTTATACAGGAGTTCTGAGAGGGAATTTAGACTTCCGAGGCCAGCTTCACAGCGGCATGCGGAGCTAAAAATGAACAGGGCCCTGTCTACGGTGAAAGCAGACACTGGGGAACGTCACACTGTTTCACCGCAGTTGAGACCCACACTATAATGCGTATATAATCCATACGTGCTCATATGAGTACCCTGGAGGTCATACTCGTGTGGTGCTTGGCAGTGTTGGCACTAACATCTCAGCATCTCTCTGAATTTGATTATCTTTTTTTCTTGCAGCTGTGGTGTAGCAGCAGGATGAATGAAAGGCGTTTGAAGCGGAGGCTGATGAGGAAGGTTCACCTACCCCACGGCGGTCTTCTTCATCTTGGCACAGAGGAGGAGGTCGGTGAAGAGGAAGACGTGGCGGAGCTTCCTCGAGCCCTCGGACACCTCCACCAGGAAGCCATCCTTCACCAGCTGACGAGCCTGTCACGAAGGGGGCAGTCAGATGTGACATCATGTCCTGTTCCCCACTCAGCAAAGGGCACAGCAGAAACTTGGTCTGTTTTCAACCAAATCAAACCCTATTGACGTGACAGATATACAGGCACACGCACCAAGTCTTATCCAACAGGAAGGGGCAGGCAGTGAAAGAGCACCCTGGTAATACCATCTATAATACACTTAGTACTGCACAGTGGCGTAGAGGTCTGTTCCATGTCTAGGTGGTGTGATTTCTGCTATTTTATAAAATGAAGATGAAAATGTGTTTCAAAAGCTGGGCTCCAGCCTGTTTTCTGACAAGCGCTAGGTAGAGATGGGGTCAATTTCAATACAAATCAGGCATTTGCGAAACAAACTGACATTCAGTTAATTATTATAAAAATCCCCATGAATTTACTTTCAGTCCATGTCTGGAATTGAGTGAATTGAAATGGGAGCTGACCCGGTACCCTGCTGTTGGGAGTGGACAATACTAGATGAGATTTTGGCTGCGGGCTCCTTTTTAGGAAGCGTGAAGAGAGTGCAGACCAGTTAGGAGAGGCTCTACGGGCTGGGAAAACGCACAGAGGAATAAAGAGGAGAGCTAAGCAGAGGAAAGTGACAGCAGAGGCAGAGTGAGCGAGGCTGAGGAGCGGGTTTGGGGGGGGGAGGGCGGGGGGAGGAGATGAGGGGGGGGGGGTATCAAACACAGGCCCCAGAGCCCACGCCTCACAGAGGCGAGAACACCTGATCAAAGCCCCCTCACAATAAAAGCGACAGAGCCGCCTGGCTGATGGATGGCTCTGAGGGACCAGGTGGCTGAATAGGAAATGGAGGACATCTCCAGGCAGCAGAAGTAACAGGCTTCCTCTGTTAACGGCTAAACCCCTCCCCCCACCCCGCACCCCACTCAGCACGAGGCAGCTCTTGCCATTAAAAGGCAAGGGACATACTGTATTATGATGCTGATGTACAAGCTTTAACATGGCGAGGGTGACGGGTCATCTGCATGTGTGGGACTGTCTATAAGATGCAGCCTACTGGGACCAACCCTTCAAACCCCGGCAGCATCCTTTTGTTCACCTGTGTGACACGAAGACTTCATGTTTCATAATCAGGTCTTGGGACCTGATTATAACTGAACACAGAGAATCACAGCCAGCTGAGGGTAAACCCAATAGATCCCGTCGGTTCTACGCTGAAGGCTGAAGCTTGAAATACCTCAAATGTTGAACTAATAGACTAGACTGCATACCGTGCTTGCGTATGAGTGCACTGAGTGAATATGAAAATCATACCCGAATCAATTTGTAGTCCCTGACTTGTAGTTCCTGTTTTATTCTCACCTGAACAGCAGCACTGTGCCTTTGCATTAATTACATCACTTTGATTGAATATTCCTCTAGGAGCGGAGTAATGGAGTGCTTGGTATTAAAATGCGGCGGTAGGCATGGCTGTCGCAGCAGGCCGCCCTGCTCTCCGTGCCCCACCCCCCTTACCCCGCGCCCCACGCCCCACCCCCCACCCCCCACCCCACGCCACGCCACGTACCTCTCCCTTGGGCGTAGTGACTGCGGTCCTGCGCGGGTCGATCTCCTCGTTGATGCTGGAGAGGAAGTTCTGGGATATACGCAATGCATCCTGCAGCAGGGGGAAGTCGGGGTGGTCCTTGGGAGTGTGTTTTAGCAGGTCCTGGAAGATATATAGAAATAAATTCATTAGTGGAAAAATACAATTCACCCAATCAGCTCTTTCTGCCTGCTGGGATGTGGTCTTTCCCCAAGTAAAGTAGCCGTGTGTGCTGCACAGTTCTTATCCGTTAGCATCTGAATGCAGGCTGTGTTTTGCGTCAGCTGGGGGGCGGGCATGGCATTCAAACCGTGCAGAGGGCGATACCCCAGATGCCAATGAAAGGCAAGTGCTACCAGCCAACTGATAAGATATCAGAGATGCATGTGCTGCATTAGGCATAAATACACCTTGACAGTATGCAGGGTATTTACAGAGCTGGTCCTGCTGGTTTGCCTATGGGACAACGTTCACCGTAAGCAGGGTATTTACAGAGCTGGTTCTGCTGGTTTGCCTATGGACAACGTTCACCGTAAGCAGGGTATTTACAGAGCTGGTCCTGCTGGTTTGCCTATGGGACAACGTTCACCGTATACAGGGTATTTACAGAGCTGGTCCTGCTGGTTTGCCTATGGGACAACGTTCACCGTAAGCAGGGTATTTACAGAGCTGGTTCTGCTGGTTTGCCTATGGGACAACGTTCACCGTAAGCAGGGTATTTACAGAGCTGGTCCTGCTGGTTTGCCTATGGGACAACGTTCACCATGTGCAGGGTATTTACAGAGCTGGTCCTGCTGGTTTGCCTATGGGACAACGTTCACCGTAAGCAGGGTATTTACAGAGCTGGTCCTGCTGGTTTGCCTATGGGACAACGTTCACCGTATGTAGGGTATTTACAGAGCTGGTCCTGCTGGTTTGCCTATGGGACAACGTTCACCGTATACAGGGTATTTACAGAGCTGGTCCTGCTGGTTTGCCTATGGGACAACGTTTGCATAAAGAGAACTGGCCTTCGCTTCGTCTCACTCCCACCTCTTTATGCAAACGCACTAATGTAATTGGCTCCGGCTGACAGGACAGCTGTATTTCGAGGGTCCAATGAATCAGAATGACGGGGTTATCTACACTGGATTTAATTTTAAACAGGATTGATCCAACTCGTCCGTAGTCAATGGGAATATCTTATCATGACCGTTCAGAAATTGAACAAACGCCGGGAGACCGAGAGGACGTCAGGAATGCCCACAATGCACCTGGCCTGTTTTCCAGGGAGTCAGACCTGATGTCGGCCCTGTTAATAATGCCCAGACAGCTCAATTCCCCATTCCTACGGTATGTGACATTATCAAAGCTGGCACTCTAGAAAGGTCATGGTTTCATGATTAAGGACTACATTCATTAAAGGGTACAGGCCTCACACTGTTAGTGAAAACAATTGGGTCGGACAACGTACCACGCATTCATAATTCAGCCGACTGTCTGCTCGGCACGTCGCGTTCTCAGGGCTATCTTGCAAATGCTTGGTGATTGTTTCTCATCAAACAAAATTAATTTCCGGTTTCGGTCAGACGTACAAAGCGGAACACGCGAAAGGGAACTCCTTTGGCAAACATACAGGCAGTTTTGAGAACAGCTTTAAGGCAGGGGGCTGATCCTGGCCCTGCAGAGGCACAGGATATTCTGCATTTTCATTTCAACCATTTTACACCCTAGAAAGCAGCTGAGGTGATATAAGTGCATAATTAATGGTTTTACCAGCTTAATGAAGTGGTGAGTAAGAATGAAATGAGAGCCGCATGGTGTGCTGGGTTTCACACATTAATCAGTGGAAGCAGGTGACTGCAGTTAACTCAGCTCGCCTGGTTCGCTGAGTCTACGTCAAAGTCAGCAGACCCAGTGACTGTCCAGGGCCAGGGGTTGAGATCCCCTGGGTTAAGAAGAACACAACACTTGGGGAAACTAGGGCCCTTGGGGAGGTGGGAGGAGGGAGGAGGGAGAGCGATACTCACATGGAGAACCAGCGTGCTTCGGGTCACACGGTCAATGGGCTTGTACAACAAAGCTGCGAATGAGAGAGAGAGAGGAATTAGGAGACCGGCCAGCGTCGTTTCCATAGATGTCAGAAGGGAAACGCTACGTAAGCTCTATACCCAGAGCGCATTGGAGCCCGAGCAGCCGCGGGAGTCCTGGGGATGAAGCCGATGTTGAAGAACACTGGGGTTAACACGGCACCGCACAAGAGCTGGGGGGCCTCACTCAGAAACCTTCGCTTGTCATCCACGCGGTTCATCGTTAGCGCTAACGATGGCAATGTACCTTCCATAAGTTGCACAAACAGGTTTCTTGTTCTAAAAAATAATATATAATTGTGGCGCATGGTGTGTGTGTGTGTGTGTGTGTGTGTGTGCGTGCGTGCGTGCGTGCGTGCGTGCGTGCGTGCGTGCGTGCGTGCGTGCGTGCGTGCGTGCGTGCGTGCGTGCGTGCGTGCGTGCGTGCGTGCGTGCGTGCGTGCGTGCGTGCGTGCGTGCGTGCGTGCGTGCGTGCGTGCGTGCGTGCGTGCGTGCGTGCGTGCGTGCGTGCGTGCGTGCGTGCGGTGTGTTCTGCTCTGCTGGCCTCTCTCGCTCTAGTTATAGCTGTGCAGTCAGAGAGGCATGTTTCCCAGGAGGACTGCCTCTGAATGGGAGCCTGGCTACGGGGTGAGCAGGAGAGCCAGGGGACCTACTGCCCCTTCTGCCATTTTAGGGTGAGCAGTGAAGCACCATATAAGAGCAACTCTGTGTCCCACAGTCCTGTGAAGCATCAACCAGTCCTTCACATGCATTATTTGGTAATATATCTGTACAGAACAAACTTACCACCATCAACAGAGTACTTTTAACACTGATATGTTTGTTAACCAACTTTCTTGACGCAAGGAGATAGAAGTAGAGAAATATGCAGGGTTTTTATTCAGATCTGCTTATGGGCTTTCTAAGTCACACCAAAGTGTAGCAAAAAATATGGCACGGCAAATTACAAGAAAAGCAACTTTTCACGCTTTCTAATACAACACACTCTTTCATGTTTCTCTTCATAAATAATGCCAACTGTATCAGGTTCCATCCCCAGACGAATAAAGCCTCATCGGGCTGCTGGTAGGAATCCACTACAGAACTGCATTCATTATGCGTGTGAAGAGCGGCAGGCTTTAATGCTCAAGGGAGCCATATGGATCAGTACTTTACCTGTGTGTGAATCACACAGAGGTGTACTGCGTGTGAACAGGAGGAACCGTGTGGGAATTTCACAGGTTCTGCGCTTGCTGTGCCGGGAGGGAGCCCTGTCCCAGATCCCAACGCCGAATCAAAGGCAGTCTCTCTCTTTTCCCCCTTAGGCAGCATAAACGCCAGCCCAAACCAACGCTCCTCAGCGACACGGGCGCACATCAGATGTAACGCCAGCCCAAACCGGCGCTCTTCACCGACATGGGCGCACATCGGAGGTAACGCCAGCCCAAACCGGCGCTCTTCAGCGACACGGGCGCACATCAGAGGTAACTCCCGCGGGTCTGTTCACACCCGGCCGAGGGACGCCGCGTCTACAGCCGTTCCTCTTCATCCAGCACGATTTCAAGAAGAGGCCTTTCGCGGTACTCACACACACGCGCCGCCGCAGAACGGCACGTACGCCGGCGTTTATTTGACTCGAACGCCGTTGTCAGATGCCAGGGAGGTGAAGTCTAATTTCTGCGTATTCCCTCCTTCCAGGCTGACTCTCGAGCAGACCTTCACACAGACAAACACGTACAAGACCAGCACCCCCACCCCCCCCGTCTCTCTCTGCCGCAGCTCTCTGCTCCTTCAGCTCATTTTCTCTCTGCTCACGGACCTCCTATCAGCCGTCTGCAGGTAGCCTGATACAGGCTTCAAAGAGCAGGCCCCCATTTGGGGCTGAGCTGGGAGTCGTGACTGAGGTACAGAGTGCTGGTCATGCTGATTGTCCAATGGGGGGACAGGAGGACACCATGCCAGGGGTGGCCTCACATACCCCACCACCCCCCAAATGTCCCCCCCTCTCAGTTCCCTAACACCCACACCGCCGACGGTGAGTGTCCTCAGAAACAGGCGGTGGCGTCTTAATCGCGGCCGCCACAGCCTGGATTCTAGCGGCGAGTGTTCACGGCGTAAAGCCTTGGGCCGTTTTCCTCTCCGCGGTCTAGCGTGCGCCATTCGGACACCCCACCTCCCCACGTCACGCTGCTCGACTCGTCGTCTCAAGCTCCCATCGAGAGAGACACGCGGGAGAGAAGCGCCTTCGCTAATCTCCCACAACCCACCAGTGCCAGGCCTGGGTTCAAATGCAGCCACTCAGAAAAAACGCGATGCCAAAATCGATGGCTTTCCCAAGGTCACCCCGATTACTTGAAAGGCATTCGTAATCTGGGTATCTATGCACCCCAAGAGCACCACCCACTCAAATCAATGACCCCCCACCCTCCAATCCCTCCACACTACACACTTAGCTCCCCTCCCTCACTGTAAACTGCAGCCTTTATTAGCTGTGTGTGTGTTACTGCTCATTGAACGGTGGAGACAGAGGGCCCTGGGGCCAGCCAGCCAGGAAGAGGAGGAGGAACCCGTTAATGTACGGAATGGCACAGAGAAAATTAAAGTCAGCAACTAGACCGTAAACGAGCCCCCGATCCCCCTCCAGCACCCACTCTGTCTTTCTGTGTCACCATCGTCGTTTAAAAAAATTTAAAAAGGCGAGTGGAGCACTGGCGCAGCTGAAACGCTCTTGCGGCTTTTAATGGGTTAATAAACAAAGGTTACAGGCAATCCACTTCAAAGTAGAAATAATACCTTCACAGCTTCAACCGAGGATCATAAAACAGCATTTATTGTTAATTAAAAACATTTATTGTTCATATAAAAGCGGCGGTCTAGCCGGTGCCGAGTCTGACCAGTCAGCTATGATCTCAGTGAGCCATGCGTGGGCCTTGGAGTGGAATAAATTACAGCGGGAAATATAATGCACAGGCAAATTGAATTATAGTCTCAGCACACCAAGTTTGACCAAACAGTGAAGAGTCGGAGCTAGCAGTGCACTATTGTACAATTTGTGACCCGCCAGGGGTTTTCACTTCATTTCACTCTCACAATAAAACAGTGGCTAAAAGAAAAAGCAATCAAATACTACTGAACATTGAGCTTCACGCAATGGGAGTACAGGAAATCGGTAATGCCGCTAATGTATAGGACATTTTTCTGGATAAAAGGGAACAGGGGATTATGAGTGGTGGAGTTTAAGTAGTGGAGTATGGTGGATGGTCTATGGTTGAGTTTAGGTGGTGGAGTATGGTGGATGGTCTATGGTTGAGTTTAGGTGGTGGAGTATGGTTTATGGTGTATGGTGGAGCTTAAGTGGTGGAGTATTGTGGATGGTGTATGGTGGAGGTTACGTGGTGGAGTATTGTGGATGGTGTATGGTGGAGGTTAAGTGGTGGAGTATGGTGGCGGTTAAGTGGTGGAGTATTGTGGATGGTGTATGGTGGAGGTTACGTGGTGGAGAATTGTGGATGGTGTATGGTGGAGGTTAAGTGGTGGAGTATGGTGGATAGTGTATGGTGGAGGTTAAGTGGTAGAGTATGGTGGATGGTGGAGGTTAAGTGGTGGAGTATGGTGGATGGTGTATGGTGGAGGTTACGTGGTAGAGTATTGTGGATGGTGGATGGTGGAGGTTAAGTGGTGGAGTATGGTGGATGGTGTATGGTGGAGGTTACGTGGTAGAGTATTGTGGATGGTGTATGGTGAATGTTAAGTGGTAGAGTATGGTGGAGGTTAAGTGGTGCAGTATGGTGTATGGTGGAGGTTAAGTGGTGCAGTATGGTGTATGGTGGATGTTAAGTGGTAGAGTATGGTGTATGGTGGAGGTTAAGTGGTGGAGTATGGTGGATGGTGTATGGTGGAGGTTAAGTGGTAGAGTACGGTGGATGGTGTATGGTGGAGGTTAAGTGGTGGAGTATTGTGGATGGTGTATGGTGAAGGTTAAGTGGTAGAGTATGGTGGATGGTGGAGGTTAAGTGGTGGAGTATGGTGGATGGTGTATGGTGGAGGTTAAGTGGTAGAGTATTGTGGATGGTGTATGGTGAATGTTAAGTGGTAGAGTATGGTGGATGGTGGAGGTTAAGTGGTGGAGTACGGTGGATGGTGTATGGTGGAGGTTAAGTGGTGGAGTATGGTGTATGGTGTATGGTGGACGTTAAGTGGTGGAGTATGGTGTATGGTGGAGGTTAAGTGGTAGAGTATGGTGTATGGTGGAGGTTAAGTGGTAGAGTATGGTGGATGGTGTATGGTGGAGGTTAAGTGGTAGAGTACAGTGGATGGTGTATGGTGGAGGTTAAGTGGTGGAGTATTGTGGATGGTGTATGGTGAAGGTTAAGTGGTAGAGTATGGTGGATGGTGTATGGTGGAGGTTAAGTGGTAGAGTATTGTGGATGGTGTATGGTGAATGTTAAGTGGTAGAGTATGGTGGATGGTGGAGGTTAAGTGGTGGAGTACGGTGGATGGTGTATGGTGGAGGTTAAGTGGTGGTGGATGGTGTATGGTGGAGGTTAAGTGTTGGAGTACGGTGGATGGTGTATGGTGAAGGTTAAGTGGTAGAGTATGGTGGATGTTGGAGGTTAAGTGGTGGAGTATGGTGTATGGTGAACGTTAAGTGGTGGAGTATGGTGGATGGTGTATGGTGGAGGTTAAGTGGTAGAGTATTGTGGATGGTGTATGGTGGAGGTTAAGTGGTGGAGTATGGTGGAGGTTAAGTGGTGGAGTATTGTGAATGGTGGAGGTTAAGTGGTGGAGTATGGTGGATGGTGTATGGTGGAGGTTAAGTGGTAGAGTATTGTGGATGGTGGAGGTTAAGTGGTAGAGTATGGTGGATGGTGGAGGTTAAGTGGTGGAGTATGGTGGATGGTGTATGGTGGAGGTTAAGTGGTAGAGTATGGTGGATGGTGGAGGTTAAGTGGTGGAGTATGGTGTATGGTGGAGGTTAAGTGGTAGAGTATTGTGGATGGTGTATGGTGAAGGTTAAGTGGTAGAGTATGGTGGATGGTGGAGGTTAAGTGGTGGAGTATGGTGTATGGTGGAGGTTAAGTGGTAGAGTATGGTGGATGGTGGAGGTTAAGTGGTGGAGTATGGTGGATGGTGTATGGTGGAGTTTAAGCTGGACACCCCTTCAGGAAACCCTTTTAAAAAGGTCAGCCTTTCCTCAGGTAGTACAACCCAACTTTGTACTGTACTGTACGCTCTCTTGTAGCACTGTGAGGTCTGTCAGCTGTAAAATAGCCCTCAGCCTGCAGGGGGAGCACTGTAAAGTGCACACCAGTGGTCCCCAACCCTGTTCCTGGAGATATACCGTCCTGTAGGTTTTCACTCCAACCCGAACAAAACACCTCATTCAACAGCTGGGGATCTTCAGCTGCTAATTAGTAGAATCAGGTGTGCCAAATTAGGGTTGAAATGAAAACCTACAGGAGGGTAGATCTCCAGGAACAGGGCTAGGCAGTGGGCACCACTGGTGTTCACACTTCAGCAGCTGTCCCTGGGGTCACTGACAGCCAAAATGTCCAAAATTACAGGAGGAAAATACGGAGGGAAAACATTCAAAGGAAGGGGGAAAAAAGGAAACTATTCCAAATTACAGGCAACACACAGTACAGTACACAAGGTTCCCTGCTAATACACTTGAAAGGGATGCTGAATAAAGTTATTGTCAGAGTGTTAAGTATAGCCCATAAGCACAGCTGCTTTGCGGGCATAAATATGAAAGCCACATCATAAGTTTCAGTGGTGAAGGTAAACAGTGCATGCTCATCACGTCCGATACACTGGATCTGTGGGACTGGCGGACACCCTGGCGTCTATGCTCTGGGTGAGAGGGAACAGCACTGCGTTTGTTTGAAATGCAGACAGGTGTCGCATCGCAGCGTGTTCGTTTCAGCGTGTCACTTCTGATTGAAGGCAGCGGCATAGCGCACTTCACTGGTGAAATGGAAGCAAATCACTGTGTGAGATTAATAACTATCTACTGTTACATTAATGACAATCAAAGGAAAGGTAACACATCGAACAAATCAAATGGGGAAAAATACTGCAAGTGACAGTATATCATCGAGAGCATAGAGAAATGAGACAACAGATTACAATATTATTAATAGGCCACTATTATCTTTTATAGAAACAGGTCATGTGTTGTGTTGGACTAAGCTTTCTTTAATTATTCCACAATAACTGCTGCATTGAGTCAGTGAAGTATTTAACAGCCTGTCTACAGACAATTGAATGATGAATCCAAAAAGAGCGGGAAATTTTCTTTTGAGAAAAAGCAGTGGTCAGACTGAATTTCCTGGAAAAAAAAACAAGCCTATGCAAATGTCATACACCAAGCATTTGAATTACTGTAACAGTACGTCGGAAAATCCCGCTTGATCTAAAACTAAATAAATGCACTCACATTCAGCCACATGAGGAAATTCACTTCTAAAACAAAGGTACAGAAATCCCATGCACGAGACGATCCCAGCCAATCAGAACCAGCTAAAATACAGACTGGAGTCTCATACAATATCATCAGGCTTGGCTCTGCTACGTCAATATTACAATGGCCACATTCCAGCCTTGTTACACTGATGTGATCAATACGAGTTGGTTAATAAGGTTCTTAAACGAACGAACACTGGAACAGGAACTGCATGCAAATTCCACACAGGCTCTTGGTACAAGAGTCTTAGTGACTTTGGAAGCACACACGTACACACACTTCTTCAGAAACACCACCGCACTGGTTATGATCACCCCCTGCTTTCTCTCACACACACATGCGGGCAAATGCACAGACACACGTACCTGTACTATGCAAACAACTGAATTACAGTCTCGGTCCTTCACACACATGCAACGTACACAGGGGCGACATGCTTCAATTAAATGAAATGTGTCAACGGTCAGAGACACACGAGCATGCATGCAATCGGAGTCCCCTACACCACAGACTCACAGGACATGTTTGCCCCCACAGGCATTCTGGGAAAAATAAGGTTAAGCACGACACCAGCCTGTACAATTCCATTTACCAGCATTCTAAGTGTGAGGGTAAAAATAAGCCTGTCATTATTAGCACCCGGGACTGCTGCCGGATACAGAGGGATAATCCTGCACCAAGCCGAGAAGTAAAGAAACTTCAAAAGAGCCTGGTGCAGACAAGGCAACCGGCATTATCCAGAAAAGCACGTCAGAAACGGCACACGTGAAGCCACGCTCTCCTTCAGAAAACATCGCACAGCGCTTAAAATGCGGCTAAAGTAGCGGCCGTCTTTTAAAATGCAAATACACCAGGAATTCACCCGAGAATTAATCCGTGGACAGAGCAGCCGAACCCGAGAAAAACAAAACAAAAGAATTTGCCAAAAGAGCACACCTACCCCAACTAGCAAGTACGCTGTGGCGGGGTGGGGGGGTTTGGAAAAAAACCCTACAAAAGCGAGGAAGACATGTCCTGCCGGAGAGGAAGTGAGAGAGCATGCAGAGAGAGGAGAGGGGGGTTTACCGTAGGTGCAGTTACAGCACAGCCGGAGGATCAGAAGAATTTCCATGTTGGTGTCCCCCCCTCTGCCTTCAGTGGCATCTCTGAGAGCCCGCCAGCGTCCATAGCCAGCCAGCGCGCACGCGAGTCTGTACCCTCCGCCTCTCAGCCAGCCGCTGCATACACAAGCAGAGGGGCTGGCCCGCGCAGAGCGCCATCTTAAAGGACCACGCCGCCAATTCAGCCCAACGCCGCTCGCCTGCCCGCTCTCTCTCCCTCATTCAGCTCTATGCCACTCGCCCGCTTTCTCTCTCTCTCTCATTCAGCTCTACGCCGCTCGCCCGCTCTCTCTCTCTCTCATTCAGCTCTACGCCGCTCGCCCGCTCTCTCTCTCATTGAGCTCTATGCCGCTCGCCCGCTCTCTCTCTCTCATTGAGCTCTATCTCTCTCATTGAGCTCTATGCCACTCGCCCGCTTTCTCTCTCTCTCTCATTCAGCTCTATGCCGCTCGCCCGCTCTCTCTCTGTCTCTCATTGAGCTCTATGCCGCGCGCCCGCTCTCTCTCTCTCTCTCATTGAGCTCTATGCCGCTCGCCCGCTCTCTCTCTCTCATTGAGCTCTATGCCGCTCGCCCGCTGTCTCTCTCTCCTTGAGCTCTATGCCGCTCACCCGCTCTCTCTCTCTCATTCCGCTCTATGCCGCTCGCCCGCTGTCTCTCTCTTATTGAGCTCTATGCCGCTCGCCTGCTCTCTCTCTCTTTCAGCTCTATGCCGCTCGCCCGCTCTCTCTCTCTCTCTCATTCAGCTCTATGCCGCTCGCCCGCTCTCTCTCTCTCATTCAGCTCTATGCCGCTCGCCCGCTCTCTCTCTCTCATTCAGCTCTATGCCGCTCGCCCGCTCTCTTGCTCTTATTCAGCTGAATGCCGATCACGCGCTCTCCGCTCTCTCAGCTTTTACTTTCTCTCTCTCTCTCCCCTGCTTTCACAGGAAGGTCAGAGCCGAATCCCCCTCACCTCAGCACCAGGCCTGACTGACTGCACAGGAGGTAAAAAAAAAAAAAAAAAAGGTTCCACAAACGTACCTTCCATAGCGACAGACGTGGTGCAGTCCTTGGAGTCCTTCGGCCCTTTGACTTTGAGGTTCTGTAAGAGAGAACAGGCCGCTTGTACGTGAGAGAGGTGTGGGAGGCCAGGTCAATCACCTACACACACTTTTATTCCTTTCGTTAATGAGGTAATGCAGTTCTGCAGGCTTGGCATCCGTATGAAAGGCTTATTGTGAGAAAGGCAACATTACCACACGGCCTGGCTGGTCATGATTAGCAGCAAGCCAGAATCAAATCCAACAACATGGACATAACTACAGGACATAACCAAGTCTCCAGTGTAGTTTAGAAAAAAAAACCTTTAGTAATGAAACGGTTAAAAACAGTGCAATCGGTTTGATATTGTCAACTGAATCAAGCCAGTTAAATAAAAGATAAATGCTTGTATGGGACGAGTGTCACGCTCTCTGTGTGCTGCTGGCAGAACCCGTAGGAAAAATGACTCCAGCCACACAGAGCAAGCATGCAGACTGGAGGACCGCGGCGTTAAGCCTCACAGTGATATTACCCCACTTCCACTCAACACTGGTGCTACTGCACACGCGTATGGCGAGCTAATGAGCACAACAGAGCCTGATCAAGTGCTGGGGAGGATGATGAAGAGAAACTGAACATCTGCGGGCTGGGAAGGTGCTCAACCGCTCCCCCCTGACGGCACTTAAAAAAATGAATAAACAGGCTGCACACGCTGTCCCGCAAGTGTTTTCAGACGGGCGACGATAAAAAGCTCCCGATTTCAGCACAGGTAGACCCGGGGTCTTCAACGAACGCGTACTGATCCATGAAATCTGCCACAGTCACTCTAAAACTCCCATTATAATACGCCCAATTGAAATGTGTGCAATACCGTGGTCTCCTGTAATATCCAAACAGCCTTCACGAGTGTTGTTTGTAAAACTACTGAGAATTCCCTGTAACGTACTGTACGTGACGTGTGATTTTACGTACCAAAGTACGCCTTATTGCGTATATTACGTAGAAACCCACTTAGTATCACATCTACCAAAGCTACAATAGAATATAACTGAAATGTACAATCCAAACTATATTATGGCTAAGATTAATTACAAAGCTTCGCTTTGATTTTAAATTTGCTTTTGTGTTGCATGCCTTAAGAATTTTAGTGATTTTTCCCCTAAAATAATGGATGCATATTACATGCATATAATACTTATTTACACAACTATACAAAAAAATAACGTAATGCAAAGACACTTCCTCCGGCTTCAATAAAATAACCTGATTGGTGTGATGGCTTTTGTATTACTGGGCAGGAAATTGTGGCGTACAATTCAAGCTATGTGACCAGACTGATAACTAGTCAGCGAGTGTTTCATTTTAGACCACAGAATGCCAGCAGCTGCATTATATTGTTTATGCATATTTAATATTGGAAAAGGATTAATAAGAAAGCATTGCATGGTTTCACAGCAGTAATTTCCTTCTGTCATATAGAGACACGTTTTCTCATTAATTTCCGCTGCTCAAATGCAGAAAACGCAGTAGATTTCATTCAGATACTTTTGAGTACTTTCGGAAGAGGAACCACAGAATCGGTTTAAAACCCCTGGCAGAGCAGTAGGGATGTTAAACAACATCCACTTATTAATTATTAAACACAAAGAATAAAGTCAAGCCAATACTAACCTCCGATATCTTCTGGAACTGGGAGTTGGCCTGGCCACATTTCTCCACCGTCTCCACTGCGGCTTTGTAGTTGTCAACGAATGCTTTGTAAACACCAAGCTGACTGGCCTGTGTGAGGGGAAAAAAACACGCAGACAGCATAAAATATTAAAATGTTGCACTTCAAGGAAACGAGACAGAGTGTGGGGCAGCAGAATGGTGAAGTTAATTATTTTCCATCATTTCTCCTCTGGGTTTAGGTGAGAATAAATTAATCAGGCCCAACGGAGGCCTGATTAATTTATATTATATTTCAAATTCAGCCCTTGAATGCATTTAATAAGGAGGGGGGGGGGGGTGCTTTCAGAAGCAAAGAACTGCACAACCTAGCTTATCTGCACAATGCAGTTTTATTAATGCAGCGTCCATGTTATGGTGTTCAATGGTGCAGTTTGGACTGCAGAGTAAAGTAACGGTTCCACCAAACAAGCCTTTGCACCGAGAAACACAGAACGTAACAGTCAGAAACACAGAACATAACAGTCAGAAACACAGAACGTAACAGTCAGAAACACAGAACGTAACAGTCAGAAACACAGAATGTAACAGTCAGAAACACAGAATGTAACAGTCAGAAACACAGAACGTAACAGTCAGAAACACAGAATGTAACAGTCAGAAACACAGAACGTAACAGTCAGAAACACAGAACGTAACAGTCAGAAACCCAGAACGTAACAGTCAGAAACACTGAACGTAACAGTCAGAAACACAGAATGTAACAGTCAGAAACACAGAATGTAACAGTCAGAAATCGAGCGCATGGGGAATTCAGATCCCCCGGCTTCCTGATCGATTCTAACACACAGACAAGGGGGTTGACATAAAAAATGCCTTCAGATAGCAGTGTGCTCAAATCATTCTATTTACAGTGCCTCTTATCGCAGCGTGCTATTGCGCTGGGGCAGACTGCTCTAGCTCTCGCAGAGAGGGCATTTACTCACTGCTCCCGTACGAAAAGTGGAGAAACGATCGGGAAAATTCCCACAATTCCTCCTGTTCACCCACAGGCACCACAGCGGACCCCCCTCCCCGGCTTCATTAACGACGATAAGGTCTGGGTACGGAATAAGTATGCCCCGGCAGCATCAGAGCCGCTACGCGCGCCGAATAATCACACCGGCTGAATGCAGAGGCCGCGCACGCGCTCGCTCTCCCCGCGAACAACCACAGAGCTCTCCCGCGGTGACGCGGAGGCGCGGCGGGGGCCAGAGGGGCGGCCGCTCCCCTGGGGGAGGGTTGAAAGCCTCTCTCGTAAGATCAATGGGGTTCCCCAGGAGCAACATGGGGTACAGGGCCTGACGCGCCTTAATTAGCCCTCTGTTAATACGAGTACCGGCCGCGGAGGGAAGCTGACCTACTTGTGCCTCAAATCCCTCTCTCAAAGCCCCTGGATATCCGTAGGAGGACGGATAAAGTACACTTAGATTTTGGAGAAAAATCAATGACTGAGAGGGAAAGGCAGAGCGAGCGACCCGGACGGCTCGGCTCTGCAGCCTTCGTTACGGATTCCGTTTGAAGTTCTAGCCAAATGCACCAGATTACCTGGACTAAACTAAAACTGATTTAGTTATTCTTTTAAAGAGAGCGTACAGTCTGCCCTTATTATGTACTTTCTGCACTTCATTCAGACGAAGGGGAGGGGGTTACAGATAGAGACGGGATCACAGAACAGAGAGCGCTATGGCAGGGGATCAAACCCAGCCGCGGGGGGATTTGTATATAGGTTAGAGAGTCAGCTGTTCCACAGACTGTGCCACACAGTCCCCCTAAAGGGAGCTTTGAATGGAGGATATGCTGTTTGTGTGTGACAGCTAGTCTTAAGCAGTAACAGCCTAGCAGAGGATTGCAGTTAATTGAGCTGCACAATCTTTGGTTTAATATGATTGTGTTGACTGGTGTTTTTCTGCAACTGTAACACAAACAACTCTAGACTGTCCAAATGTGATCTAGCCTATACAACCCTAATAACATTTTAGAGCATCAAATATCATTAAATTAACCATATGTTATTATATTAATGTCTCTCTATAAAGAAGCCAACAGGACAGCAGCCTGCACCATTCCCTTGTTACTCAGGCTAATTACGTATCCCAGCATTCCCTGCTCTCCAATTGGTCCCCCGAGAAGCCAGAGACAAACCCGCAGGATTGAAAAGGCCCCGTTGACGTAGGCTGTCTCCTAGCAACGTCTCCCGCTCCTCATCCCTGCTAGCTAGCCGTGCATCAGAAGGACGGGCGGCTCATTTGAATTCACGCCAGGGCAGAGCGTCCCTCTCTGTCAGACACGGCAGCCGGGAGATGGTGGCGATGAGCTGGGGAGAGAGCAGGGCCCGCTCCTCAAACGCACGCTCGGGCAAATCTGAGCAAGCTTAAAGGGGCGGAGCTGTGTAATTGTGAGACGCAGGGGGTGAGTCAGAACACGCGTGCGCACACACACACACACACACAAACACGCAGGCTTTGATTGCCGTTTTGGGTTTACCCCTCACTTGTGACCTCATTGAGTCGCCTCCAAGCCCCGCCAATGAGGAACCGGTGGGAGGCCCCTGCGGAGGCTCAGCGTGCTGCTAATTACGCCGCCATCTGCGCTCTGCGTTCGAGAGGAGCCGTGTCAAAATGTTTTAGTTGGCACGACGGCAAAGAGCCCAAAAGGAGGCGGCCGCTGTCTATCAGTGCGTTTGACTGGCTGTGGGGAACACGCTTCCTCTGCTGTTCAGCCTAAATGAGAGGGTGTGTTTGACTGGCTGTGGGAGACACGCTTCCTCTGCTGTTCAGCCTAAATGAGAGGGTGCGTTTGACTGGCTGTGGGAGACACGCTTCCTCTGCTGTTCAGCCTAAATGAGAGGTCACACAGCAGCTTCCTCAGAGGAAACAGGCCTCACTGCCTGGTCAGCTCTTCACAGGCCCGAAGGCCTCCGCTAAACGGTGAACCAGGACTATTTAAGAGTCTCATCTGCACACGAGTGAGATTAGTGCACCAACGGTCCTCGTCTTTCCCATGTCCTTAGACACGGCAGAGAAGAAATCAGTTTCTGTGGCGAAGACGCCCACCGAGCCTGTATCTCTCGAAAGCCCTCAAGTCTCTTCAGCGTTTCCATGCTGACCAGAGGAAACATCTCCACCCCGAGTACGCTGTCTGTGTTCCCCTGGCCTCCCCTGCCATGACACCTGCCTTACATCATTAATCTCCTCTGATCCCGTATCAGTCCTGCTGGCCTCAAGTCCACCTCAAACTGACTGACCTTTTCAGGAAATGCAAGTTCAAAGCACCAGGTTAAAGTCCACTAATCATCCTTATGATCTCTTTTTACAGCCGACAGTCTTACAAGTACTCTTACTGTTTGTAAGGCATTATTTCTTAAAATCCTTACAAACAGTACAAGTACTGTCTAATAATGTTGGCTTTACTGCATTAATGTACCAAGTCTGTGGAGGTTTACTGTGTAGTTCATGCACTAACCACCTTGTTTCAATACTGGATCAATAATCTCCCCTTGTCTCTAAACCTTTAGTGACTCGGCAGTTGGCACACTGCACCTCTTTTCAAAGTGCCTTACAGTGCGTTGATAGAGCCGCTTCACACCTTGTGCCTTAACATCACAGCTTCGCCCGGCCTCGCTCGCAGAAACAGAAGTGCTGCTGTGACATCATCTGTTTGGGAGCCTGCGCCGCAGCGCTGTTTAAAACGTGCGGAGCTCGGCTAATGCAAACGCAGTCAGTCCGAAATCAGAGCCCGTCTCTGCACAAACAAGAGCCCCTAATCCCATTTACCGGAACACACGCAAAAATTCAATTTAGAAAACACCAGACGAGCACAAATCCGAAACACGCCCTCGTTCTCATCATTTTGTACAGCTGAAACAAGAAACATAAGGCTGATTAGAGGAAGGAAATCCGCTTAGAACTTGCAGAACTCAAACCTCCGGGCAGAAAAAAAGAGCTCCAACCAATCTGTCCATTAAGAGTAAATCAAGAATGTTTATACTGAGGACGATCCATCAAAACAGCAAATGGGGAACTGTCTCTCATTTATCCAGAAATCATACAACAGCACGGCACCATGCACAGTAGGGAGGCATATCACTCTGCTTTTGCTCAACTGCAGGTGCACTGATTAGGGCTACTATCACACATGTACTTACTGTGCAATATCATTACATATGTGCATCATTACACAAGCACAATGCTTAACCGCCTCATTTTGCATACCAACTGAGATAAGTGAACGCTGTATGTTCAGAACAGGAAGTGAATAACGGCAAAGCATCCAGTAGTACTAGGGATGCAGTCATACGAATTTACAGTATTCCTGTTAATGGAGATACCTTTCCTAACAGGAAAATAAAAGTTATTCTATTCTATTCTAACTGCATAGTAGCTGTAAGCTTACAACATTCCATTTCCACAGAAATTCATAAAAACAAACCTTTTTTTTTTTTTTTTTTTTTCACCAAGTCACATAATTATTTAGTGTACTTCATTATCCAAATATAGAGTATATAGAGTAGCTTGCGTTTGACACAGTACCCATTTTATTCATTTGTATGGCCGGCCGTTTATTGAGGTTACTAAGTTCCTTGGTCGACGGCGATAGAGCACTGCTCTAACTGGGATTTGAACTGGCAACGCTTGCGGTGACCAGTCGGGGCCCCTAATCACAGCAGGCTCAGGTCTCTGGAGCTGTGCCTCATACTGAGGGTGACACGGCAGATTGCTGGGACGGCCGGCCGGCCGGCGCGTATCTCCCTCACCCAGACTGAGCACCTGAAATGCAGAGCTGTCAGAGGAGCGATTAGCAGCCCCAATCGGCTGCCGCGGGACGCCGCCTGCCTGCGGATGAGGTCTGAGGAACGGGGGGGGGGCTCTCCCGCACGATGATGGAGCTGCTGCACACTGAGGCGCTTTTATAACCGACTCCTGCACACTGAACAAGACCCGTGACCCTCTGTATTTAATCATGTTTAATAAGCACTTTAGCACCAAACTATAATTAATTTCAGTGAAAGCCATGCATTAGCCAGCTAAACAGACCCCCCCCCCCCCCCCCCACAACTGAGATAGCTGAAGAGAGAAGAGGGGGAGTTTGTCCTAAACTAAACCTCAACAGTCATGGGACAAACAGCCCATTTGCAGCAGGGAATGAAATTATCTTTTTTACCGACTGGCCTTTTACAATATAACACAACCTGGTTGATTACCAGCCAAAGTGGCTGCTAGAGTAGAAAATCTTATCAGCCACAATCAAACTTTTTACCAGCATTTGGCTGGTGGCTGGAGTTAATTTCACACCCTGCCTGTGACGGTTCTGAAACCAGCTGCTTCATGAGAGATCCATCACAGAAAAAACTAAATCATCTTCAGCCAATCCCGTACCAAACTTTCATTACCTGTTTGTTTGTGTTTCTGTAAGTGAACGTGGCGATAAGGCATGGAGCAGCAGCACACAGCACACAGCATTGTGGGTTTAAGACCGGGCCTGCTGCCCTTTGCTCAGTGTTCCTTGTACTTTGGCTGACTGCCTACAGGACGTGAGAAGGACGCCAATAAAGCCGCGCCCAATAACGGCGAGGGCGGCCTGGCAGAACGCCAACACTCACCAGCTTCTGGAAGAGGTGGCCCACGGTCACCTTGTCGTCCCACTGCTGAATGTGGGGGTACAGGGCGTCGTAAAACTCCTTGTGGATCTCGAAGATGTCCTGGACCTTGTAAAAGATGGTTTCGATCTGCTGGACGGTCAGGACCGGCTGGGACGTGGTCGCCGTGCCTTTCAGGGGCTTCATTGGCTGCAGGCGGAAAAGAGGAGGGGTTTAACGTGCGCACCCCCCAACCGAATTGACAGAGGACAGGGGAATGATGAGACAGAACTGATTGGCCATGGGAGGGGAAAACGTGCTACTCAGGAAGAAGATTGGTTGTTTACCTAACAGGTAGAAATGAACATGAAATATGTACCTTGAAATGAGCATTTATGCTTTCTAGAGTTAGCCTATTAAGGAGTGAACTGCAGTCACACCCTGATCCACAACAAGGCAACTTCATATTATGGTTTATAGTCAAAGGTCCATGCCCTACTGTAATACAGCAAATGGCATACACTTTGCTGTTCTATCTCAGCCAAAACCAAGCAGCTATAAAACATAAAATATTGACAGAATGAGCTAAGTGAGAAGAAAACTGTGCAGCTAATCTCTCCCTCAGGTCTCAAGAACCCAATGTTATCAAGACAAGATCTACTAATCATTGACAACTCCAGAATACTACTTATTTTTCAGTCCATATTTTAGAGGTCGCAGTGTTCTTCAGTGCGACCGTTTAGTACCGACAATGACTGTTTCCATTACAGGAATGAAAAGCCCCTCCAAACCAGAAGTCATTCATCAAACTTTATGGAAGGGATTATTAAGCACAAAGGCTCAAAACAATTCTGACAGTCAACAAAACAACACAGTGAATGACTCAACATGCTCTAAGGAGGCTCTCTCTCTCTCTCGCTCTCTCTCCCTCCCTCTCTCTCTATCTCTTTGTGCATGAAGACTTGGGAGGGGGAGCCAAGCTCCGCCCCCTTCCAGGCTGCTTGGCAACATCCCCAGAGATCAAAGAAAGACAGCTGATTAAGTCAGAATGGCCAGCTCAATCAGCCTTGAGGTGATAAGTCTGAGCCAGAGAGGAGGCCTGCCGTTATTCAAGGGCAATATGTCCTTCAGTTGCCTCACATACACAAAGAAACAAAGCACCATTTCCACACAATTCTGTCTTATTTATGCAGCTGATACGGTTAATCAGAACTGCTGTCTTACATGGTTTCCAAAAACCTTTTGAAAAAATTATGTTGTAGTAAAAGGTTTCCTTTTGCTGGGCTTTTGTATGAGTCACATGTGCTTTGGATTTCAGTCCAAATCCTCAATTTGAATCCCCGGCTTCACAGGAGATTTCAGGATATGGGAGCTGGGCTCAATCACAGCCGTTTATGCGAAGCCGTAAGAGTACATTGTTCTTTGTGTGGTATAAAAATATTATTAGCTGAATTCGTTTTTTTCCACAAACACAGCACACAATCAAAAAACGAATGCAAGGCCCATGTTTAAAGAACATCAGGATTCCGTTGTAGTCCTTGGGGAAAAGAAAATACCCTCTGATCACCTTGACGTGGGCGTATACTTGATTTATAGGTCGGCTTCAACGGTAGCATCTGCATGTCCAAAAAATTAAATATACATTAGGTGGCTGTGGTGAAGTTAAACTTGATGAATGGTGGTACCACACAAATCTGACTGGAGAGTACGTGAGACACTAGCATCCATACAAGCCCACCAATAAATCATTCACATTCCTTTGTAGACTGGAAGCCTACTAGACTATATCCATCTCCTTTAAACATTCGATTAAAATGGCTAATAGTCCTGTTCATAAATTACCTATGGATAAGTACTGTATGGTTCACAGTCATTCAGCCTTGGCAACAGATCACTCCCATAGTTCAGGGTGATGCTGGGTCAACCATACTGAAGACAAGACAACAGGTCCTGTAATGGAGCAACCGTAAAGGAATCACAGGGACAGACAGCGAGTCCACCATGTGACTCAGGGGCAAGAATGACATCATAACTTTACATTGGGTCTGTGGGATAGCTAATTGTGAATCACCAGCAGCATGGTAAAGCATGTAGTTGGCTATCGCATCGCCTATTCCAGCGTAGGACCCTGCATGGAGCCTGCGGATAAAGAGCCCCGTTCATCACGGTGGAGGAATTGCCTCAGAGCTACCGCTTGGACCCCCAACATTTATCTTGGGCAGCACACCGCTGCAGGAAGAGTGCAATTCAACAACCTCCCGCGAAACTGATTTACACTCACTCCTCAACCGTTTACTCCAATACTCCAACCCTCATCCGCACTGAACAAGAAGCGGGGCTGCGTCCAGTACCACACATTCAAATAAGCATCCCTTCACGTCAGTTAATGACATCATCAACACTGAGCATTCCTTCCATTCAAAAAAATGTCAGTTTGCGTAGCAAGTGGCCTTATCCCGGGAGATATACTCTGCTTATCATTTTATAGGGCTGAGCGACTCTTTTGAGGCTAAATGCAATGCTAAAGCATACAAAAGCTGTGCCCCATTTTATTTTTGAACCGACAACTTCTGACTTTTAAGTTTCTTAATCGCCACCCTACATAGCTCCTGTGCTATTTAATGAGATTAAGGTCGAATGCTTGCTCCCTAAAGCCCACATGCATTCATTAAGCTCCCGTTACAATGCGCACAGCCGTAATCACTAATGCTGAGTTATGCCGTTTCCCGTCATCGACAGGCTCGGCCGAAGCCGCTGCCCGTCTCCTCGACAACCCGCAGCCGAGTGTGCATCCAGGCGCAAAGGGGACTTTTAAGAATGAACGAGCGATGTGTTACAGGGAAGGCGCTGACACTGTTTGGGAGAGAGATATAGCGTACGCCCAGGACTTTGCTATTGCAACCAAAAGTGCTGCTCCACTGATCTCTCACACAGGACATGCCTGTGTTATTAACCTTGCTGTAAAAGTCACTTACAAGCAGAACACTATCGTCTGACTCGGCAGAAAGCGGAGGAACTTTCGCTAACGTCACCATTTCCTGCGCAATGGGACACCCGCATGGATGGAATAGGAAACACCCATAGGATAGGGAAGGGCTGGTTAAATGTATTTTAAGGATGGGGGGGGAAGAAAAAAAAGATTAACAGAGCCATTCCGGGTGAGAAGAGTGGAAGCCACTAACAAGCACTTATTTTTCAGATCTTACAGTTCTATTAAAAATTAATTGTTGCAGACAAACTTTGTGTTTGGTAACCCTGTTCTGAAAAGCTGCAGACACTATGCGTTTATTTCCCTTGCCATAAGTGACAGGATATATTACCAAGCACTGACTAATTAGCAATGGGAAAGTGCGCTATTAATACAATACAAGCTTTTTTACAGGAAAAATAATTAGCGACCAGTCACCAGGGGTATTCCATTACAGCCGTTTCCGTGAGTCTAGACACAGGAGTGTTTGCGTGTTTTGCTTACATTAGAGCCATTTTATATGTGGTGGCGGTGGTGTCATAGTGGCCTGCTGCCGTGGCTTCGGTCTGCCCGGGGCTGGCTGACCAGGAGCAGGGAGGGAGGAGACTAAGTTACACCAGCCTGCGGAAACTACAATCATATCAGCAGCCAGCTACAATGATACATACAAATATGCACAGAAACTTCCTGAGGTTTGCGCTCAATGAATTTCAAGGGATTTTTCTGGCCCATGAAGACTAGGCCCATATTCCCAGGGGTAGTTTTAGGAGTATAACAGACCAACTAAAGGCCCACATAAGCCAGAGACACGCCTCCGGAAAGCACTGGAATGGCAGAGAACATTTGCATCTGATGCAGGTTTCTGGCAATTAGAAATGCTGCACCTCTGCAGATTATTCTGTTCTTTCTGTGGTATCACACTCCACCACAGACTGACATTGTACTCTAGCAGACATTTTACAAACAGAATCATTACTTATGATATATTAATGTTATTAATGTTGGTCCTTCCAATGCGTGTTTGTAAAAGCAGCAAGGACTTTCCCCTCTCTCTGACGACCATAAAATCTGACCTTCTTGACTGGCTTTTTCTACTTCTGGCAGGGGGGCTTAAGGGCTGTTAGCACAAATCTGACACAGATCAATTTAATCTCTGGGGCCATAACCCAGAGAGGGCCATTTCAACCTGACAGCTTCAGGTAGGGCTTCTGATCTCAATCCTAAAATGAGGCAGCCTCCACGCCGGGGGAAAAAGCATCAGCACCCAGGAGAATAGAAGATAAAATCTGCTGGAGGGGCAGTTTCACAAAGCCCTTTCAGCAAAGCTAGAGGTACAGTATAAACCTGCCGTTCAAACGGCCTGCATGACGTCTCGCGCCAGTTAACACACAAAGTAACATCCTGTCGGCGAGGATCGACTCTGCACTTTAATAGGTCATAAAGATGTGCTAATCTTAATGGTTTGCTGCTTAACCAATCAGCACTCCTCTCTGTAACCTCGACCAACACGACTGCTGACGCAACTTAAAACCATAAACGTTTACACAGACCAGTATAAGGGGTACTTTTTCCTGGGCTCAACCATAACCGTCTTTCGGTCCTGGAGTACAGGCCACGTTATCATTTGCCTCTCAGCCCCCGATTTATTTACCATAATCCATAAACATGCAAACAACTCACTCAACACTCTGTATTTCATTGCTAATGTACAAAGCGATTTATACACTTCATAAAAGACTTTGTCCTCCATTCAATCTGCAGCACTACAACGGCCTTTGACCTAAACAGTCTGTTGCCAGTTTCTCATTCCATAAAAATATTCCTAGATTTTAGACACAAAGTTCTGCAAAAGAGTTTTGCAAATAAACGTAATGTTTTATGGGTTAATGTAAAGTAAGTATTTGGCAAATTCCTAGATACTGACGTCATTAGTTAAAGACGAGCAGACACTTAACACTGAACAGTAAGTAAGCAGGAAACGGGGTAAGCCTTGAGCTTGGCATCACTCGTGCGCTGACAGGAAGCCGCTCTGTTTGCCGTCATCCTGAGCTCAGCGCAGTAAACACACTGCATTAAAAACACCACAGCGTAGAGGGCAGGGTCACGGAAACAAATAATGAATACACCCGCAAAGCTTTCTGACATCTCCTCCTCCCGGTCATATCGATCCCGTTAGCACGGAGGCCCGTCGCGCGCCGTGTCTGCATCCTGCGTGCGGAACTCCGGTGACCCGCCGTGCCCTTTTCCGAGCGGGTACGGTGCGTTCGGGAGCGTTTTGGGGAGCGGGGGCCCCCCGGTGGTGAACGAGCGGACGGGGCAGCAGGGCACTTACCAGCAGCAAGGCGTCCAGCTGGTTGATGTAGATCTCCTCGCTGGCGAGGAACCCGGAGAGGACCAGCTTCTTCATCTCCAGCCCTTTCTCAATGTCCCCCTGTCAGGGAGAAAGGCAGGAGCTTCAGAGGCACAGTCAGGTACATGAGAGAGCGCACCTGTCCTCTGTGTGGCGTCCACTGTACTGCTGCTGCCAGGCCGGCTCCCTGTGGCTCAGGTTCTGGGTGATTCTACGTGCTCCACTGTGTGTTACTGTGTGACATAACAGGCAACAAGCTGCCTAACAATACCTCTTACATCCAGTGCTAAAAAAAAAAAACAGTGAAAATCAATACGGGGAGGAAGAAGCATGCCACCATCTTTGACCAAAACAAACAACCATGCGAAGAGAAAAGAAAAGCCTGCAGCTCAGATCATTTTTGTTGTTTGTTGGTAAAACCTCAGGCCTGGACTGCTGACAAAGTCCAGGTAATGTCCCCAATCCGGGCGGACAGCAGCACGTCTTGTGCTACGGCGTAGCTATGGTAACAGGCAATACAAAGGAAGAGCGAATGTGCTTTACGGGGGGTAACCGGCCTGTGGCTCCAGCGCGTATTAGCCCGCTTCCTGCCATACAGTGGGGAAAGCAGCCGGAGAATGGGCAGGACCCCTTGCAGCGCGCATTCACATGCCGAGAGCCTTCTGAATATCTGTGTGCTAAGCGCTGGGGTCGAGGAGAGGAGTTTGAGAGGAAGCCTAATGAGGGAGTTCTCTATGGAGAGTTAATGAGCGATTCACGCTGTAAAAAGAGGCTTTCCGGAGTGCGTCTCCAGCGCCTCCTCTCCGCGGCGGGGTCCGAGCGCGCCGAGAGGAGAAAGGGGGGGTTTGAAAAGCCGGAGGGTCATGAATATGCATGACCTCGACGGCTGATCCGCGGGAAGCTGAAAGGGGCTCCGCGGGATGGCAAACAGCTCGTTCCTCCAGGGGGCCGCGGCGTTAGCGCTGCCTGTGGAAGAGAGCCCCGCCTCTGGGTGATGCTCCCGCACGGAGGGACCCAGGGCCCTGCTCACAGTGTCACTGAACCCGCCGTACGCGGCCGGTCACGCCGTTAACACTGACTGGATTAAATACAGAAGGTGAGCTTTATGAGAATGAGCAGAGCCTTGTCCATTTAATGACATACAGAAAAGCCTGCCTGCTTGCCAGAGCTCTAACACAGAAACAAGAGAGCAAACATTACTGCAGTACCGTACGGTGTGTGTGTGTGTGTGTGTGTGTGTGTGTGTGTGTGTACATGCAGAAACAGAGTAAATAGAGTACTGCAGTACTGTACGGTGTGTGTGTGTGTGTGTGTGTGTGTGTGTGCAGAAACAGAGTAAATAGAGTACTGCAGTACTGTACGGTGTGTGTGTGTGTGTGTGTGTGTGTGTGTGTGTGTACATGCAGAAAAGCCTGCCTGCTTGCCAGAGCTCTAACACAGAAACAAGAGAGCAAACATTACTGCAGTACTGTACGGTGTGTGTGTGTGTGTGTGTGTGTGTGTGTGTGTGTGTGTGTGTGTGTGTGTGCAGGAACAGAGTAAATAGAGTACTGCAGTACTGTACGGTGTGTGTGTGTGTGTGTGTGTGTGTGCAGGAACAGAGTAAATAGAGTACTGCAGTACTGTACAGTGTGTGTGTGTGTGTGTGTGTGCAGAAACAGAGTAAATAGAGTACTGCAGTACCGTACGGTGTGTGTGTGTGTGTGTGTGTGTGTGTGTGTGTGTACATGCAGAAACAGAGTACAGAAACGCTCCCTGTTGTGCTGCTATTTGAGAACGTGGTTTGGGTATTGATTTTACATGTTGAACAAGGTTTAGGGCAGAGCCCTATTCAGGCGCTGCGAGCGCATGATGGAGGCGTGCGTGTAGATGCGCCGAGGCTTGATCTGGGTATCCATCGCGGGCGGACCGTTCAGCCCGCGGCAGAGCCTGTCGCCCCGGGGGTCAGTCTGCACCAGCTCCAGCGCAAGCCTCTCATTCGGACGCACGGCGCTGTTTCCGTGGCAGCACAAACAGCGCTGCTGCTGCTGCTTCATGTGCGTGGCCAGGGCGGGGCTTCCCTCCTGCTCCCGCTCACTGTCCTCTGCACTGCGGAGCTGGGAGCGCGGATAAGGCAGGCATGCGCAACGCTGTGTGATCCAAGGAACGTGTGGGTGCGGATATATGCGTATACACACATGCACATGCATGCATGCATGCCAGAGTGTGTGTGTGTGTGTGTGTGTGCGTGTGTGTGTGTGTGTGTGTGCGTGCGTGCGCAAGTGTTTGCGTGCATATGTACATGCCAGCACATGTGCACCTTTATCATTTATTTTCCATGGCAGGGAAAAAAATGAAGATTGGTTAGTCCATCTGACAGGAATAATCAGTACTGTGAAGCACTGATCTTTGATAATAACGTTAATCAGTCGAGCAAAGCAGCTCCTTCAGCACTGGGGGGCAGGATGAAGGCCCGTGTCTCTCTTACAATGAGTTTCATCTGAGCTCTGTGGTCTAAGGAGGCCCGGAGCAGAGAGGAGGCAGCTGTGCAGCTGTGTGTCGTTACTAAAGCAGGACTAAGCCTGTGCAGCTGTGTGTCGTTACTAACGCAGGACTAAGCCTGTGCAGCTGTGTGTCGTTACTAACGCAGGACTAAGCTTGTGCAGCTGTGTGTCGTTACTAACGCAGGACTAAGCCTGTGCAGCTGTGTGTCGTTACTAAAGCAGGACTAAGCCTGTGCAGCTGTGTGTCGTTACTAACGCAGGACTAAGCCTGTGCAGCTGTGTGCCGTTACTAACGCAGGACTAAGCCTGTGCAGCTGTGTGTCGTTACTAAAGCAGGACTAAGCCTGTGCAGCTGTGTGTCGTTACTAACGCAGGACTAAGCTTGTGGAGCTGTGTGTCGTTACTAAAGCAGGACTAAGCCTGTGCAGCTGTGTGTCGTTACTAAAGCAGGACTAAGCCTGTGCAGCTGTGTGTCGTTACTAAAGCAGGACTAAGCCTGTAGAGCTGTGTGTCGTTACTAAAGCAGGACTAAGCCTGTGCAGCTGTGTGTCGTTACTAAAGCAGGACTAAGCCTGTGCAGCTGTGTGTCGTTACTAACGCAGGACTAAGCCTGTGCAGCTGTGTATCGTTACTAAAGCAGGACTAAGCCTGTGCAGCTGTGTGTCGTTACTAAAGCAGGACTAAGCCTGTAGAGCTGTGTGTAGTTACTAAAGCAGGACTAAGCCTGTGCAGCTGTGTGTCGTTACTAAAGCAGGACTAAGCCTGTAGAGCTGTGTGCCGTTACTAAAGCAGGACTAAGCCTGTGCAGCTGTGTGTCGTTACTAAAGCAGGACTAAGCCTGTGCAGCTGTGTGTCGTTACTAACGCAGGACTAAGCCTGTGCAGCTGTGTGTCGTTACTAAAGCAGGACTAAGCCTGTGCAGCTGTGTGTCGTTACTAAAGCAGGACTAAGCCTGTGCAGCTGTGTGTCGTTACTAACGCAGGACTAAGCCTGTGCAGCTGTGTGTCGTTACTAAAGCAGGACTAAGCCTGTGCAGCTGTGTGTCGTTACTAACGCAGGACTAAGCCTGTGCAGCTGTGTGTCGTTACTAAAGCAGGACTAAGCCTGTGCAGCTGTGTGTCGTTACTAAAGCAGGACTAATCCTGTGCAGCTGTGTGTCGTTACTAATGCAGGACTACGCCTGTGCAGCTGTGTGCCGTTACTAACGCAGGACTAATCCTGTGCAGCTGTGTGTCATTACTAAAGCAGGACTAAGCCTGTGCAGCTGTGTGTCATTACTAAAGCAGGACTAATCCTGTGCAGCTGTGTGTCGTTACTAAAGCAGGACTAAGCCTGTGCAGCTGTGTGTCATTACTAAAGCAGGACTAATCCTGTGCAGCTGTGTGTCGTTACTAATGCAGGACTAAGCCTGTGCAGCTGTGTGCCGTTACTAACGCAGGACTAATCCTGTGCAGCTGTGTGTCGTTACTAAAGCAGGACTAAGCCTGTGCAGCTGTGTGCCGTTACTAACGCAGGACTAATCCTGTGCAGCTGTGTGTCGTTACTAATGCAGGACTAAGCTTGTGCAGCTGTGTCATTATTAACGCAGGACTAAGCCTGTGCAGCTGTGTGCCGTTACTAAAGCAGGACTAAGCCTGTGCAGCTGTGTGCCGTTACTAATGCAGGACTAAGCGTGTGCAGCTGTGTGTCATTATTAACGCAGGACTACGCCTGTGCAAAGCACACTGAACAAGTCCTGCTCTGTGGACTCTGTGTTGACTTTGGCTGGGGGGAAATGTTGACGTTCGATTGAGCTGGACACACCTGCCATGCCAGGACACTGAACTCACTGTTTCCACCTTCTGAGTCTGGAGCCTTTTCATACCAGTACAACACTGGCCTTCAAAAACGAGACTATTAATATAAGTAAAACTGTGTTTATAAATAAGGACTCTATTTTATTCAGACAAGTACAACAGCAACTTTAAAAAAAAAAAAAAAGAGATGCAGTTCCTGCTCACACAGATACAACACCTGTCCTATATAAAGGAGGTCCACAGTCTATTCAAACAACCACATCACCAGCCTTTACAAAAGAGGCTTCAGGATGAGTCAGGAAACATGATGACTGGAGCTATTTTTGTTCCACAACGTATACGTACTTCTCTGAGCACAGCACTCACTCCTGGCCCGAGGCTCCATACAGGTGTCTCACTCACTGAGGCTTTTAACAAGAAATCCAACATCTGCTCAGTTCTTCTGAGAGAAACATGTCAAGATTAGAGCAAAGCGTTTCCTGATGTATACAAATCTCTAAAGGCTCACAATGAAGAAGTAAATACAACAGAACAGCTGCACTATATTACAGAACAGCATGGCCCGCTCTGATTATGAATATCAAGCAAACCGGAAAACTGACAAAATTCACCTTAGTTTTTATTTTCTGGATATTAGACAGGTTTGAGAAAAACCTTTGAGTGCAAATGAAGATAAACAGAAGTGTCGACTGGGATTGACCGAAATCTCCGCCAAGGCTTAATACAATCTAAACGCTATGCTGTCCAAACCATGTAAATTCAGTCCAACTCTTTCATGTCCTAATCACACGCTAAGGATTATTAGGCCACAATGAGCTCCATATACAGTGAGAGACCAAATGCACTCAGGAATAAAAAAGAACGGTATTGTTGTTTCAAGGAGTTGAAAAAAATAACTTTGGTAGTACTGATAAGACGAGGCTAAATCCTTACACAGCGCACGACAGCAAATTTATGGGTATTGCGGGGAGACCAAATCTCAAACTTAAGTTATTTCACTTTCAACGTTTCAGGCCCACACTGAAGGATGAGCATGATCACATGGGACCATTATGACATCATAATAAGAGGCACATGTTCTATGATTATGAAGTCCCCACAGATCCACATGACATTGCAGAGCTAACGGTCACTGTTGTAAAGCTGTACAACTTTACTTATAACCAGTGTCAGTGAATCACTAGCAGCTATCAGTATGGCAGACGCCATGTCAAAGGTCTCACCCCACAACAATAAACAGACTATAAACAGGTATCCGAAGCCAGCCTTTGTTCAGTAGTGTATTGTGTCTGTTAGCGTGCTAAACTGTAAATATTCATTCGAGCCATTGTTCGCTCATTTCATAATATGCACATCTCAGGATTTGGCCAGGAAATAGGGGGGACACAATTGTCCGTTTCAGGAAGTATCTTGGTGTTTTCAGCTGCTGAGTGTGTAATGTTCTTTCGAGCAGATTCACAAACAGGGCTCCCTCGTGTCGTTACGTTCGCAGCTACGCTGCGATCAGGTGGCAAACAACTGACTGCAGATGGTCATTAAAACTCGTCAAGGAACAGATGCTGCGAAGGTTTCCGGGCCACAACTCAACTGCAAAATGATCAATGTGCGTTGGAGGCTGACACGACCTAAACCGCAGGTTCATTAAGACTTCCTACAGACCATGAGAACTACTTTCCTCTGCCGATTCTGCCTCTACATTCAGAAAGCTCCACAGACAGCCACTCCTCCTCGGCAGGCGATCACAGATCACAGCCTGTGTTTTAACAGCGTGGAGTATAAAGATCAGGAACCACCAGGAACTCTGGGAATTCAGCTCTCATACACCCCCCCCCCCCCTGCCCAGTTTGAAGGGTGTTTCCTCATGTAACACACCACAGAGACAGCTGGGAGTCTCCCATCTCTCAAACCCCCCACTGCAGAAAGGAGGGGGGCCAGGGGCCGGGGGCCGGGGGCATGCCACCCCCCCCCAAACATGTATTATTCACCCTTGTGATTAACAAGCCAATACAAGCGAGGCCGAGAATAGCCTGCCGTTTTTTATCAGCTGGGCAGCTTGCCCGATCACGACCACGTAACGCGCCGTCTCCAGATCCTTTCTTCTTTTACTTAAGGGAAAAGCTTCTCACAAAATCACTATCTGTGGGGGGAGGGGGTCAGAGAGAAGGGGGCGACACACCAGCCGCTGATTGAGTCGAAAAAGAGTACGGCAGACCTTCACTTGTGGAAACCCACACGCTCTTTCCCAAGGATCTGACAGACCGCACTGCACTTTACAGACACTGGGCTTTGAGCTACAGACCGCACTGCACTTTACAGACACTGGGCTTTGAGCTACAGACCGCACTGCACTTTACAGACACTGGGCTTTGAGCTACAGACCGCACTGCACTTTACAGACACTGGGCTTTGAGCTACAGACCGCACTGCACTTTACAGACACTGGGCTTTGAGCTACAGACCGCACTGCACTTTACAGACACTGGGCTTTGAGCTACAGACCGCACTGCACTTTACAGACACTGGGCTTTGAGCTACAGACCGCACTGCACTTTACAGACACTGGGCTTTGAGCTACAGACCGCACTGCACTTTACAGACACTGGGCTTTGAGCTACAGACCGCACTGCACTTTACAGACACTGGGCTTTGAGCTACAGACGCACTGCACTTTACAGACACTGGGCTTTGAGCTACAGACGCACTGCACTTTACAGACACTGGGCTTTGAGCTACAGACCGCACTGCACTTTACAGACACTGGGCTTTGAGCTACAGACCGCACTGCACTTTACAGACACTGGGCTTTGAGCTACAGACCGCACTGCACTTTACAGACACTGGGCTTTGAGCTACAGACCGCACTGCACTTTACAGACACTGGGCTTTGAGCTACAGACGCACTGCACTTTACAGACACTGGGCTTTGAGCTACAGACGCACTGCACTTTACAGACACTGGGCTTTGAGCTACAGACTGCACTGCTCTTTACAGACACTGGGCTGTTTGCTACAGATGCACTGCACTTTACAGACACTGGGCTTTGAGCTACAGACCACACTGCACTTTACAGACACTGGGCTTTGAGCTACAGACCGCACTGCACTTTACAGACACTGGGCTTTGAGCTACAGATGCACTGACCTGAGGAGAGAGAATACATGCCACGCAGAGCGACGCTGCATCATCAAAGATTTTTTATATTTTCCACTGTGCTATTTTTAGCTCTGTTAAACAACCAAAGCCACTGCAGTTAAGATGGCGAGCAGTTGGACTTTTCCCTCTTTCTTTCTGTTTTTATTCTCTCTGTCTGTCTGTCTGTCTCTCTCTCTCTCTCTCTCTCTCTCACCTTAAAAGGTCTGTGGCTGGGTCTTCCGTCCGGCATCAGGGGACTTTCCAAGTCCAGCTCCCCGCTGTCAAAAATGTCCTCATCTTCCAGGACTCTGTCCAGAAAGCCTATGACCTCGTCCTCCTCCATGATCGCGAGCAGGTCCGATCTCGCCTTCTCACACTCCGCTGGGCCTGCCGCGGCACATCAGCCTGTCCGTCAGCGCAGCCCCGGCAACCGGCCCGCGGGTCTCTCTGGAGCACAGCTGTGTGCACTGCTGCCCTCTCTCTCTCTCTCGCACTCAACAGTCTCTCTCTTTTTCTCTCCCTCCCCCTCTCTCTATTACACACACAAACACAGACAGTAAGCTATGTCTTTCAACTTCACGTAGCTACACTGCACTCACAGACACCTAAGATTACACACACACGCACACACACACAGACACACACTCCCACATTGGCTGGCTCATGCTCAAGAAGCGAAGGCCACGCCTCCCGCCACGCCGGCTTCCTGATTTGTCATCGGTCCGAGCTGCGGCAGCCGGCCGTGTCAACAAAAAAAAACGGCTCCCCTGCAGGCGAGCGGCCACTTCCTCAAACTGTTTTCCCCTCCTGTGGAAGAGGAGCCTGCCTTCTGAACCGACCGGCCGACAGGCAGGGAGCTTATCCTGGACCCGGGCTGCCTCCGCTGCCTCTGCGGAGCCGTAAATTACAGGGAACGCCGCCGCCCAATCAAAGTATCCCCTGCGCCTCCGCCGGGCTCGGCGTCTCTGCCGTGTGCGAGGTGAAAGTTTGCGCCGTGTAATCCCGCTAGGTGGGGAACTCAAGCTCCCGGGCTGCCGACTGACGGACTCTCACAGAGACTGCCAGCCTTTACGACTGCAGGATGAGATAACGTTGCATAGGAAGTGACCACGCGCGGCTGCAGACGTCATTATGCTCAGAGTTTCTAAAAAGCATGACTGCACCTACGCAGGGCATAACAGAGGAAGAGAGTTTAGGATGAGGGCAGACTCAGTGGCCGTTCCCGTGCTAGCTACCCCTCCATTCCCACAATCTGACCACCACGTGAGCCTACTGAGGGTACAGGGCACATTTAACAAGGAGGTTACCGCAATAACACATTATCAAGGTAGCGCTGTGATAACATGGGCCGAGATGGACAATCGCTGGTTGCCAGGTGTGGCCACAGTATGCGTCGTCACTGAGATTGCTTTTCACAGCACTGATTCGGGAACAATTTTCAACAACAGGCCACCTTCTCATCTCTCTGTCACGGGCCACTGTTTTTTTGTTGCCCACACAATCTTGCCACATTTCGCAGCCTACACACAATCTGAAAACTTAATTGGTTGAAGCAGCCATTACTTTTTTAAGGTACACTATGCAGGGTTTTTAGCCCTGCCGCAGTCCTGTGTTTACAATCGAAGAAGTCTCCTCCTCTGTCCTAAACCCCGCCCACTCACCGCCGTTCAGGGGCAAGAAAGACGATTGGGCGCAGCCAGCTTCAGTCAAAGCTTATAAAAAAGACAAGGTGCTCTCAGTAAGGGAGAGTATAAAGAAAAATGTCGCCAGGCTCATCAAACAGAGCAAACGCTGAAGCACTCATAATAGAATGAAGCATGTTTATTAAATACGACTGTTTCGATTTAGCATCTTCTTTAGGGTCAACAGGTGATATAACAAGCTTTACACAATAAGTGGCCCTCATAGAAACATTGTTACTTTGGAGACTCCCAGAGCTGGGATGTAAAGACAGAACCGTGTGTGGAATAAGCAACATTAGCTGTCTATCATAGCTAGCTAATACCCTTGTTAAGTAAATTACTTTTTCATAAAGATATTTGTATACAAATATAATTTATTTTCTAAAATACAATCTAATATTAGGCTACATTGTTATATTAATTAAATTCAAAAAGTACCCGACCTAAAGTAGCTGAATAGCTAGAGGCAACATTACTTACATATCCCACAGAAAACATAAAACACTCCAACTCTGCGTCCCGTTCACCCCCTCACTAAACTCTAGCTGCTGCCATGGAGGAAAAGCAAATCCTAGGATGACTCTGCTCTTGAAGGCGCCATTTTGGCATGTTTGTCTTTGTTGTAATCCGCTTCTTCACCCCCGCCATTGCAGTAGCTAGCTGGCAACAAACACTCTGCTGAAAGAACCGGATCCCGCTCCACAGGCTCTGTAGCCACACCCAACCCCTTCCCCACACAGAAAAGAGCGTCACGCCCAGAAACGTCCCGAACACATCTTAGATTAATAAATACAGGCAAAGGCGATTTTTCCCCCCCCCAACAGAGATTGTCAGTGCTTCATAGATATGACTGAGCATGACTATATTTATAGGGCTGGCTGTCACATTTACATTCGAAATTTGAATCATATTCAAATAAGTACATTGAGGACATATTCAAACGTTAAAAGAAGAGATTCGAGAAAAGAAAAAAATTAATAAGTTGACGTCATTCGTGATGCGTTCTGAGGATAAGTGTATCGTTCTCCACATGTGTACTAATTACCAGCTGGTAATTTACCTGAACTTATTAGCCAGCTACTAACACAGATCATTAGTTGTCATTTTCTTTTTCTCGCCAGAAAAAGAAAACAATAACGCAGACACAGCAATTCGGGGTCTGGATCCAGGCTAACAACGTCCAGTGCTGTCGCCAATATTGTTTAGTCAGCGCCAACACAACGTCATTCACATTGTCTCAGTTTCAGTAACTTTTGACGCTGCTCGTTTCTCTCCTGAGAAGAGAGAGGAGCTCTTCGCGCTGCGATGTTTTAAATGACACACTTCATCCCACGTCTGCTCATTTTTAGCTCAGGCCAAATCACATAGGTTCATCTTTAAAAAGTCAAATGCATACTGTAGTTAGGCTATGGGAAATACTATAACACTTACAACTAACGATAAATTGTAAAGAACAAATCTATACTACAAAACTTAGCTGGCAGTTCGTAAGGATCCACATCGTTTATTGAATGCATCTTATCAATACAGCGTTTTCTCCCGTTAAGAACGTCTATGGCCCTCTGGAGGACAAACCTGAGCATTACATCATAATTAAGATAATTTAGTTGACGCTGTATTTAAATTAATTATTATTAATGATATAATTATTACTATTAATATATATTCTAAATTATAATTAAATACATAAAGAATATGTATTTTACATTTCAAAATTAGAATTTAATTTTTGGGTCAATGTGACAGCCCTACTATATTATAATATTTTGTAGGTTAAAATCCTGCATAGTGGAGCCAATAGGGTCCATTGCAAAGTTCATAATTTCCCCCGTGGAATTTGGTTGATGGCAGTTTTAGAACAGTCCTTGTTTGGAATTCAATATCATTTTATTTAAATTTTCAACACCACATGCCAAATTTTTACTTATCGTTTGATTTAGACAGATTGGCTAATAAACCTTTTTTTAAATTTATTTTAAATTAGATTTTTTTTCCTTTGGCTTCATTTCATGAGACTACATTACATCTATAACAGCTCCCAAGTCAATCTCCCCTAAGCTACTCTCAACTCCATTCAACAACAATGGCTCCTCTAACTGCCAGAACAAGCAAGACAGCAGCTCAAGTGATTACAAATAATGACAGAGTGCATCTCCCCACTTCCTGTGTGAGACGCCTCTAATGAATGTTTGCATGGAACATGGTGGTTGGGGGGTGGGGGTCGGTGCAGGGTATGGGAAAAGTTGAATTTCCACCCTCCCCCCTTTGGGCTCTGAAAGCACCCCCCTTGACTCCTACCCTCTTACAGCCCTTTACTGTAAGTGTGTGTGGCAATCGGGGGAAGTGTGCGTGGTGCTAAGGGGATGTGTTCATAGTGCCGATCCACAATCTGCTCCATAGAAACATACATCCATCAAGAGCTTTACAAGCTGTAATGCGATGTAAAAAATTGAGTTCTTGCAATCTTAGAATACTTGCAGTTCACTGTATACTGTAATTAAAGATGCTAAAATAGCACACAAACTATATGCTATGTTATGGGTACATGTACAACATTTCTATGCATGTATGCTTGTGTGTGTGTGTGTGTGTATCAGTGGCGGCTCCTGAGCTGAAAATTGAGGAGGCAGAAAACTTCCCCTTAAACTGATTATTGGTCTTAATAATTTTTCAATCAGATTCCTTGATTAACAATAGACGACATCAGTGTTTAATTCACAAATTACTCAATGCCATGAAATGTAGCCAGTTCTCCTCAATTAGGCTATTAGGCAAGTAATTAAATTATTTTAACTTGCATCACAAAATTGTGCACATTTTAATCAACATTATAATTGTGGATACATGTGCTCTTCGTTCTCCGCACTCTCAATTCCGAAAATATTCATGGAAATTAAACGATCTTAAAGCTCAGCTTTTGTTAGATTATTTTTTATTGCAGGTTGTGCTTTTTTCGTAAAGTGTACTTTTCCGTTTAATCTCCCTAACATGATGTGAAGATTGAAGCTGTGTCTTCACCTGAAAATGGATTATTCAGATCATTGGCACACTTGTTAATCAAGGAAGATGATTGAAAAAAAAGATTAGGACCAATAATGAGTTTAAAGGGAAGTTTTCTGCCTCCTCAATTTTCATCTCAGGAGCCACACTGGTGTGTATATACAGTTAAATGCAAATGTATTGGGACAGTGGCACAATTTGTTTTTGTTCTCGTTCTGTACTGCAGCACATTAGAACATGTTGAACAGATCAAGAACACTCTCCATGATGTAGACACAGAAGTGTCAAAGACTAACATAAAGAGAAGACTACACTAGTATAACCTCAGAGGGTTCACCACATGATGCAAACCATTGGTAAGCCTCAAGAACAGAATGGCCAGGTTAGAGTTTACTAAATCTGTCCAAAGTGTTACGGACAGATAAGACCAGTATTAACCTCACCTTTGCGTTTTTCAGGTCCAAAAAGTGGAACGTTCTTGACTGCGTCCTGAATCCAATTGAACACGCGTATCACTACTGAAGGCAAAACGGCCCAGAAACAAACAGGAACTGAAGATGGCTAGAGCAAAGGCCTGACAGAGCATCACCAGGGAAGATAGCCAGTGGATCAACCCATATGGATGTAAATGCCCTCAAATTAAAGTCTGCACTTTAACCTCATATTATTCATTGTTTCATTTCAAATCCAAAGTACAGAACAAAACAACAAAAATTGTGTCACTGCCCCTATACCTTTGTATTTAATTGTATATACACGCATACTGATTTGCATGTATGCGTACCAATTGTGTGAGTGTATGTGTGAGTGTGTGTGTGTGTGCGTGAGTGTGTGTGTGTGTGTGTGTGTGTGTGTGTGTGTGCGCGCGCGAGCGTGTGTACATGAACACAAGTTACGTATTCTGGTGTGTATACATGTACAGACTCTTTATGCACACATACACTGAACAAAAGCATCAGCATCAGTAAGGAAGCTCAGCCTGTCTCCCATACCCCAGTCAGGACCCCCTGCTCCTCCAAACAATCGCACAGCCTCTTACACAGACTGAGACTCATAGCACATAATGGCACAGCTCTCAGGCTATTTTCAGCTCTAGAAACAGGGAAACAGATTCTTGCATGTCATTGTGAGAAATGCACAAAGATTTTGAGACAGTTTCCTCATTTCCTTTTTTCCATGACAGGCGAGACAGCCCAGTAACACGTTTCAGTAACAGTAACAAGTTCTAAACAAGGCTGTCAGTCACACAGAGGCAAACGCAGGCCCGGGAAACCTAACTCTGCCTCGAGGCTCGGTACCGATAAAAGTGCAGGATTTACGAGGGGGTGGAAGTTGAAAGTGGCGTAATGGGCGACGCGCACAGCCTGTCTAAACACAAAGTACAAAAGCACTCTGAACTGTAAGCCAAGGCGCATTAGTAATGATTAACGTTAACTCCATCTCCCCTTTCCTCAGAACCTTCACCTGCTTCAACATGACAGGACACAGTGAGCATGAATTAAGCTCAACTACAAATAAGGAAAACTTATATAGAAGGGAGCCTGCTAGTGTAAAAATCAGTGCCTGTCTCTCATTGTGATCTGTCTGAATACCTCAGATCATCAAATTGCTCACAGATGAGTTTATTTGCCATTCACAGAGAGAGAGAGAGAGAGAGAGAGAGAAAGAGAGAGAGAGGGAGAGGGAGAGAGTTCATATATGACCTGTGATCTACATATCAGCCCACTTAAGCCACAGAACAGAAACTGCGGATACACTCACTCAAAGCCACCATACCACCGCCATTCAACACGAAGTTGCCCGTTTCCACCACTAGATGGAGTAGTATAATCTATTTTGGAGAATTCTGAAGTCAAATGGTAAAACTGCCTTTACAAATGGAAAAGCTGCGTAAAAATGGCTAGATTTGTGGCTTCACACCCATTTACATACAGAATATTGAAAATATTAATAATAATAAATAATTCTCAAGCAAGTAGTAGAGGAAATAGGTTATGCCTTAATTTAAGATAACAAGTAAACAATGTTCTTAACAGAAATATTTTTTCCCCAGTTTTAATGTAATAAGATCGAGTGGCTAGTTCGGTTTCCGTTGTAACCCTTCCCAACACCACATGGACCGGCTTTCGCACGGAGAACTCACGCGTCTCAGTTTTCACTTCAGTCACATGATCTCCCACCTCTGCACATGCTCCGTCACGCCCACCCTGGCACAGACATGTGACCTCACAGTCAGCCACTTGTGTAGAAGGTTCACGGCAGGGTCAGCTGATCCTTTCCCACAGAGAGGCAGGATAAAGAGCTGAAGGAGACACGCTGAGCTGCCAACATCAATGGCTGTTTAAAATGTGCCTAAGGTCACACTACGATAGAATAAAATAAAATCCAAGAAAAGCAACCAGTTGGAGGTCCACAGCTTTTATAAATCTGCATAATATGGCCCATGGACTTGGTGAGCATTTAGTACACCTGATTGCACACCCTCCCCACTGTTTCATTTGAAACACGGGCAAGAATACAGCAGGAGATAATGGCACAGTCAGATGGGTGGTGATTCTCGGTTGAGCATCCCCACCATGGTGCCATCCCATCTCTAGCTGTTGCTTTGCTTTCCCCCCGTCTCAATAAAGTAAAAAAATATATATATATGGGGCGGGCTGTCTACTCTTAAAAAAACAAACAAAACAAAAAAACAGGTAATTTACAGATTGTTACTTTAGTCAAAGAAGTAATATTGAAATGAAGTAATGAAGTATTATTCTAAATATTCTGTCCTTTTCTGCAAAGATTATCTCACAATACTCTGAAAAGCAACCAACCTGTCTCACAGTGGAGAAACATAATTTCCCTCCATGAGAATGACAGTCTTACATCAGCGTGTTAACCTCATCAGCTCAAATGTGTTAGTGATGAATGGCCACTTGATTTCAAACTCCCAGAAGCACTTTTTTTCCCCCACACTCCCCCATATGAGTCTTGAAAGGATGTCCAGGGGGCTGTTCTGAATCACATAATTAGCTTGTACAGGTGACTATTCTGAATAGGTAATTTTCTGTCCAGAGTCATTTAATGAACTTTACCTTTAATTAGTTCACCATTTACTTGAAGTATTTATACTTCTTAAAACTTTTAGTTGAAAATAGTGACATTTTCAAATGTATTTTAGCCTGCTTACAGTACCCCAGAATGTACTGCAAAGCCACAAAACGATTCAGAATTAGCCTTTCAAGTTAGCCTTACATTTTTAGGCAATTAAGACGTCATATTGCAGTTGGAATTTTCAGTTAGGTAAACTTCCAACAACCCTTTGCCTCTGGTGTCCTTGACATCACACACACACACACACACACACACACACACACACACACACACACACACACACACACACACACACACACACACACACACACACACACACACACACACAGAAACACACACACACACAGAAACACACACACAAAGAAACACACACACACACACACACACACACACACAGAAACACACACACACACACACACACACACACAGACACACACAGACACACACAGACACACACACACACACACACACACACACACACACACACACACACACACACACACACACACACAGAAACACACAGACACACAATAAATAACCTTGGGAAAATAAGGGCTACAAAGGGGATTGTGTTTAAATTCTTTGTGGAAATGATAGTAATTGTGCGCACTCTCTCTTTGAGAAATGACTTTGAGAGTGCCATGGACAGACAATGGATAAACCACAAGCTGCTAAATAGTAAATGGCTGTTGAACGCTGTGGAATGACATCATCATCAATCAGGCTTGGCCCTCCTCATCCAGATGACTTCAGTGAAATACGGGGTCTTTATTTACCGCCTAATTGCGGAAAGAGGAGGAGCTTGTGTGGTGAGCAAGTGGAAGTCACGTTAGCTGACTCAGAAAAACATGAGTAAGAGATCGTCAGCCCCTTCATTAGCTGGTGTGTGGCTAATTCCATTAGCAGAACAAGACCGCAGTGTCTGCGCTTACTCCACGGCTCTTTGGCCTTTACTTGAGGAATCGCACGCTAGTTTAATGTCGATGCTTCCTCTTCCATAAACTCCTGACTCTACACCCAGTAAAACCTCCAGTGTCCTTACTCCCCCTGAGGACATCAGCAGAAGAAAACAACAGCGCCCTACAGTGACCCTAATCCCCATAGGAGCGGGAGAGCTGGGTGTGGTTTCTCTGGAAGAGGTTTGAGGACTCACCCCCGGCAGCAGCCCCTCGTGGGGAGTGGGCGACATGGCCTCGCCATCCGGCCCGCGGGCACAGAGTTGGGGCGACATGGTAGGCGACTCGTCGATGAAGGGCATGGTCTCCGAGCCGTCCTGGGACTTGCGGTCCTCGGCGGCGTCTCCATCGTAGCCGTCCGTGTTGTAGTTGAAGTCTGTGGTGAGAAAGAGAAGGCCGGGGTCAAGGCTTTTTAGGGGCGAGACGGAGGCGAGTGTCGTACAGACACCTTGCTCTGAGGCCTCAATCACAACGTGTGACACGCACAGTGGAACACAACACAACACGGCAAACCCAACAGGGAGCTTTATATTTAGATAGAGCCAAGAGACGCCGCCTGCGGGACAACAAGGCACACCCTGTCCTGGGCGACCTGATGTACAGCAGCAGTGCCACTGTCTGAAGCTCACACATGGAGGTCAGTAGTGTATAAATGCAGTGTATAAATGCAGGGTATAAATGCAGTGTACAAATGCAGTGTATAAATGTTAGGGAACTGGGCTTGTAAGGTCATATTGGCTCGGGGAGAACTGTATGTACGAAAACATTTCTGGGTAATGTATTTCTGATTGCCACTGAAATACCAGCTTTGTCCGAATTCCCAACTGACTGAATAGTTACTCTACAACGAAGATGCTGCCGTAGAATTATTTTGCTGAAGTAAAACTCCTGAACAGCGCAACAGAACACAAATACACAAATACAGCAACAAATATGCGGGCAGAAATGAAGGGGCCAAGCGGTGCAGGCAGTGCCTCCGCGGGACCAATTCTGTTGGTTGTCTAATTCAGACCCATTACTGCAATGTTCCCCCAAATTTCGGTTGAAATATCTGCTCGCCATTAAAACATGTTTTTTGTTATAATGCCCGCAAGTGTTCAATTTTCACAAAACATGGTGTGTAACCCCAGGTTAAGCATGTGTACCAAGTTTTATGGCAATAGACCAGCGGTGGCCAATCATGGAGGGCCGAGAGTATGCAGGTTTTCATTCCAACCAATCACTACACCTGCTGATTTCACTAATTAACACACCTTCAACCAGAGGGGAGGGAACTAATCAGTGAAATCAGCAGGTGTAGTGATTGGTTGGAATGAAAACCTGCATACTCTCGGCCCTCCACGGCACATGATTGGCCATCAATAGACAAAAGGGCAAATATACGGCAACGCTTCCTTGGCGCCTTAACTGAGAAATTAATTATATTATATTATAGTATACTGCAGCCATACTGTTTGACCGAGCAACTATCTTTTAACAACTCTTAAAGAAAATGGTCCCTAGGCGTAACATAGAAAATTTCAGCTAGATTGGACGACATACTAATAGTGAAAAATTCTAACAATTACAATAGGTGCTTATGCACAGTTGGCGCTTGGCTCCGAATAAAATATTAATACCAACAGATGCTTCTTGTCAGGTCCTTGAGTGGCTAAATAAATACAAAGGTGTCAACACAATCCATTTCCCACTCTCAGGTGACAGAAGTAGGCTAAATGAATAACTGTCTTGACAGTGTGCTTGCACGAGTGGTAACTTGTGTACTTCAAGGCCGTATCCAACAGCACGCTGTGCGCCACAGGTATGCTAAATAATGAACCAGTTTTTTTTTTCTCCCCGCGGCGAAAGAAACGTTGAGGTAATTCAGTAGTGACGGATAAAGGTGGGCAATGGCAGGGTCTCGTCTCTGTCTGAAAACCATGTCATAAGAATGATGAAAGCCCTGCAATGGAGTCCAGAGGAGCTGGATGTAGCCGACTGTCGGTGTGGCCTGTCGGTGCTTATTACCATAAGGGCTAATAATGAAATGAGACCATATCCTATCCTCCGCCAATGTGACGCGTCTGAATTGTAGTGACATTTGCGCTGTTCCTAGTTCACGTTTTTTCACTGGAAACACAGCAGTCTCGACCCACGAGCATTCAGGAGAGAAAAAAAATACTATTTATTCTGTTCGCATTTATTGCTTGCTTTTTATACCCTGCTATAAATCCGTCAATTCAGCGTTCATTTTATTGAACGTTTATCCAATATTTTAGAATTATGGGACTGCCTTATTCAGGTAGTAAAGAAGCCTTCCTGACACACGACATTGAGGCATTTTATAAATACGGCTAACCGTCGGTGAAAACGTTTGGATATGTTATCACAGGGCAGTTACTCACCAGTTTTATAAGCAATCTGATAATATAGCCGCCTGCTAACTCAAAACCCATGAGAATTAGCATGAAGACAGCAATTCCGAGGCGCTCTTCAATTCAAGCTGTGAAAACGGTTATGAACGAGGTTACCTCGCCTTTGTCATGGAAACGACAGAGAAGATGGGGCATAATCTCCAACCAGGTCATATTTCCGAGCTCTATGATGAGGAAGGTCTTAACTGATGCCCTGAAATACAGTGAACTGACACATTAGATTTCTCTCCGCTAATATTTAACATTAATTTGTTTACAGACAAATACCTTCATTACAGATCCTTCCTATCCACACAAGTGTAACATGTCTATTGCAAAATGCTTTCAGGTATAGAAACGGCATAACTCCTGAGCAGATGAGGAAGCATTGTTGACACAAAGACGCCCCTTTTTAGCGTCAGATGGAAGCTGAGAACGAAATCCATAGAAAAGATTCAAGGCTACATTTAACAGGTTATTTAACTGTTATTTACCTCATCCACATATGAAACCACAATTTACTTTCAAACACATCCTTCCATTGATTACAGGAGTAAATAATACAAAATAATAATAAAAAAAACATAAATAGTCGGTTGGCCCTGGAAATGCTCGGGGAGAATCTGCGGGCCTTGTGCGCCCCGCTCATTTCCTTTTCCTTTCCAGGCCAGTGTCACAAGGGGCAGCTCAAATAAATCCTACGCCATAGTCCAGTCACCAACACCAGCCACTGCTGGCCTGGCCTGCCCTGAGGGGCCATGCTGGGAATGGGTAGGGATACAGGAGGGGCCCTGACAACCTTCAGGTGGTCTGCATATGAATTTAGGGTTGCTAATGAGAACTAACACACACAAAATATAGGATCTGTGCCCATGAGAGTTTCTCCCTCAGACACACTGGAGTCCGTGCCTTTAAACGCCACGGACTCCACAGTGCTGTCCAAGGGGCTGCCGGCCACTCGGACTTCGGGAGGTAATGAGAACAGACATCAGCCATAGAGGAGGAGGAGGAGCAGCCCTCCGTTCCTCCTGCCTCACCTGTACTTTAGCCTCGTCCTCATCCCCTGCGATGATGTCACCGTCCGGGGTGAACTCACGCGCTCCGCTGAGCTCTGTTATGAGACGGTACGTTTTGACACGAGAGTGCCCTTTTAAGAACATACACGGAAGATGGAAAAATAATTGGGCGAAGACCTCCCTGCTCCGTGCCTCGCGTTAACAGTGCATCCTGGGAGAGTGGACTTGACGTGACCCCTTCCAACGCCATATGACTGCAATGTAGGCCACTTCACTTTATCCTCAGAGCGCCTGGAGCGCTTCCAAATTGACCATCAAGCGCTCCCCATTTATGCCTCACACACTTTATAGACCAGGCAAGGGTAATGCAGTATGAAACCCAACTGGCTCCGTCTAGTAGTACCCCCAAGAAAGAGAGAAAGAGAGGGGGAGGGAGAGAGAGAGAGAGTAAGAGAGAGAGAGATGCCACAAATCAGGGGCCACAGGAAGGAAAGCTTTAGAATGTTAATGGCTGCACTCAAAAGTTGTAGGAGAAGACCCTTCACTGCCTTCCAGGAACGGGGACACAATTATTAAAACATACCATAATTATAATAACATAACATACTATGCCACTAACCTGAAGTACTCTTGCCTTCGGTAAATGACCCTCCATTCAGACCACACACACGAGATAAACCTGGACATCTGGAGTCTGCGACTGCACTGGTTAACTTACGTAACCGCAATTCATGATGGTCAAGCAGACATATCACAAAAGGAATGGGTGCGTGCAGCCTTATATAATGCACGCGGTTTGGGATAGAAGATTAAGGTCAGAGACGCGTGAACCGAACCGGCCATGGAAATAAACCGTGGGCTCGTTTTCTAATGACGACCAGAAAGCAATTAACAGGACGGCTCTAAAGGCTTTGCATTTGGCCTTCAGATGTCTGTTCATCGACAGCACAGCTCCGCGCCAGGGATTAAAACAGACAGCGCATCTAATCAAATCAGCGGTGATGAGAGGTCAGAGACTTCCACGGGCTGTTGGGCTGGCCTGTGAGCACGGCTGGCTATCGCTAATTTACACCCTGATTAAGGGGAAAAAGGAAACCCGCCAGGACATCAGGCAACCTTCCCTTCTCTGATTTTGCTGTTTTTGTCCCGTCGGCAGAGAGCACTATCCTCTCTCTCTCTAGATGAAATCTGTAATGTTGTGGTCTTCATCAAATTGAGGCTTGTTCACTGCCACAACCCTCCCTGTGCAGTCAAAAAAAACATAATTTCTTTAATACTTAGCCCTATATTACACATAAAAAACCTGAGGAAACAACTACTATGATATGAAGCAAGTTTTATTCCATTGAAATTTTAAATGAGTCGTTTTATCCTGAAAGTAACAAAGTTCTCATACTGCCACTGAAGGAGGATTGAGTATTGTTCATTCAGAGACGATGTTTCTTGTGTGAGTAACATGGCATTTACTTTTCTAAAGCTTCCCCGCAATCCCCCCCCCCACCCCCCCCCCCCCCAACAAAAAACGTAATGTCGCCAGCAGCTGCTTCTGTTCACACTGTGGCCCACATGCACAGACCTGAGTCAGAGGAAGACAGTTTATGGGCAGCTTTAGAAAGCAGATTGCGGACGCCGGATTTACCAGCAGGGGTCGCTAGAGAGGTATGATATGCAGATCCTGGCCGAGTTAACCCTCTCTAACCCTGGGTTGGTGCGCCCGTGCTCAGAAACTAATATTCATTGGGTGAATTTTAGTTAACACAGGAAACAAGATCATGAATATACAAATAACGGTGCGTTCAATTCTGCTGCAGAACAGAAGGTTAAAATTAGAAATGAATCGCCTCCTCTGTCCCCTTTATGGGGTTTAACCAATATGCAAACAGCGGGACACAACTCCAAACAAAACGAGGTCAGTGAAATACAATAATCCGCTTCTGTACTGTACATCAGAGCTACATGTGGTTAAGACTGGATACAATCTCAATGTATTGCAATTTGTCCCTAAATTATGCCTACAGTCTTTTTTAGCACTTGCTCAACCCATAATGCTAGTAAAGTAAAACAAAAATGAACACTTAAACAAATCCAACAATACAAAGTTAAGTGCAAGCCACAAGATTCAATCCCTGGTTTACTGTTGTGCACTATGTAGGGAAAGGGGGGCAATGCCCACTCCCGGAGGTGGAAAGTCCAGGGGTCAGAAAGTAAAAGTCCTGCCATGTTTTTCTTCCACCCATTAACTCAGCCAGCTGATTTCACTAATTAGTCCTACATCCTGGCTGTGGAATTGTGCTAATTAGTAAATCCAGGTGATTGGAACAAAATACTGGGGAGGACATTTACTTTATGAACCTGGACTTTACACCTCTGCCCCCTCCTTATAACAAGCGATCTGATTCAGCACAGTCACCACAGCAAAGCTACCTACTAGGCAAATACCTGTATAACAGCTCACATCCAGCACTGTTCACTCTATTCTGCTCAAGGTAAAAATACCCCAGCAGTCCTAACCACCAAGCAGTCCCTATGGATTACATAAACAACCATGTAGGCAACAATCCAGTAATGTATACTGACATGCCCTTGATTGTCAACAAAAAATAAATCAATATTTCAATACAGACTGCCATTTTATTATTCTTTGCTTGGGAAACTGGAAGCCAACCTTTATGCTCCAAATATAGCTAGATGTTTCCATTTCAAACAACAAGAGCTTACGCAGAGCCAAATAATGCTTGGCATTAATAAGTTAAAACTTTCCTCCACTTATCACTTTCAAACATGTTGTTGTTTGCGCGTTTCGTGTATTTTATGATTAACAGGCTGCAATCGTAGGAAATGTTTCAGCAGGGAGACGTGTTAGCAATGTTTAAAAACATTTTAATAAGGGCAGTATTTTGCACACCCAACTTTTTATGTTTGAACTCTCACTTTTTACAGGTCTGTGTTGGAGAAAAAGACACAAGAACCTAGAGAGAAGTGGAGCAGATTACATTACAGATCACTGCAATTTTAACATATTTGAAAACTTTCAGCTCATAGCACATTTAGCCTATAACTGGACATACAGATATAAATCATGCCATGACTTAATACAAACCCCAATTCCAAAAAAGTTGGGACAGTATGTAAAATGCATATAAAAGCAGAGATTTGTAAGTTCTCTTACATATATTTAATTTGAAACGGATCACTTGAAGCGTTGTTTCTCCTGACTTATTTTTCCATAGTTCAATCGGAAAATGAGTCCCTTAAACCCTGTCCCAACTTTTTTGGAACACGTTGCAGGCATCAAATTCGGAATTAGCGTATATTTACAAAAATCAATAAAGTTAATAAGGTAAAACATAAAATATATTTTCTTCCTGTTTTCAAATATATGTAAGAGAGAATTTACAAATCACTGCTTTCTGCTTTTATGTGCATTTTACATACTGTCCCAACTTTTTTGGAATTGGGGTTTGTATAATATAGGGAAATACTACAATTAAGGCAACATTATATACTATGTGTTACATGTATATACATGTACTGTATATGCATATGTATACACACACACACGCAGACATACATACAAGAGCACAGAAATGCACACACACACACACACACACACACACACACACACACACACACACACACACACACACACACACACACACACACACACACACACACACACACACACACACACACACACACACACACACACACACACACACACACACACACACACACACACACACACACACACACACACACACACACACACAAGTATAATCCCCAGCCTTACCACTAGATGAAATGAATGAGCGGATGACACACGCTGCCTCGAAAAAGAAACTCATGTTTTCAGACTGGAAACTTCCCACAAAAGAGAAATGTACAGTCGATTCAGGTCATGAACATCTAACGCTGCCAAACAGCCATTTGCAAGCAGTGAAAGAGAAAGCACCGCGACACGACACTGAAGAGACTGCACCAGCGGGGCTCAAATGCTTTCATTCAAAATCATTCAAATTCCTTCCTGTTCAAAGTGAGCATGCCACCAATGGGGAAAATAGGCCCATTCTTTATGTGCCGTGACATCAGGCGAGTCCAGTTCCTCTTAGTGCTGTTGACTATAATGTATCAGTACAGTACAGCACAATCCACTGAATATTAAAGAGAAATAAATGAAAACATACTATTTTCCACTGTTCATCCAAAATGTCATATACCTACAAACACACACACACACACACACATACACTGAGAGAACATGGCAGAGCTTTCTGCATCAGCTGGAGCACAAAACAAGGGAGAGAGGAGTTACTGTTTCAAGGTAAAGGATAATAAACAAACTGTCCCTTATCCAGGAGGATCCGGTATTAAACATGAGGCCACGAGCTTATTGGGGTCATGATTCAATGGCACTTATCCTACGAGACGGGCTTGAGGAAAGCACCAGTGCTCTGGTTTATTTCCCAAATGGGCTCTCTATGTTCGGCCCGCTAGTCATCCCCCATTGCAGCCGATTCCCAAACTCTCAGCCAACCTCAACAGTCTCTCAGCCAACCTCAACAGTCGAATCAAATACAATAAACGCCATTAAATTTGAGAGCGGGATTTACAGCGCCTGTAGACTACGTGGTAAACGGACCTTCCTTCCAACCACCACGGAGACACGCTTAAACAGCACGTGTGACCTGTTGCAGAGCAGCACAGACGGGTGGAAATTAAAAGGGCAGACGGACACATCGTAATTAAGGGACACCATTTAGCCGCCAGCAAACACGGCCTGAGACGGTAAAACCAGTGATAAAGCCTGCAAGGCACACACTGCTCGAAAAAACCAACAACGAGAGAGCGAGAGCGCTTTACACTACTTAAACATTAGCCTATACCACGTGGCATGTACCATATCCTCACCGTTAGTGATAACGTATATGAAGTGTACCATGCTCCTACCCTTTATGAGAAAGTAGCCAGAGCCATGCCTCTCCAGTGTGTGATACTGTAGATCATCATCAGGCAATTCTGTGGTGTAATACCAGCGAGGAACTCTTGAGTGTGTGAGACCAAAATCTCCAGCAGGACCACTTAGTCTCAAACTCTGTTGTGTGTTTGGGAAAGGCCAACCACCGTCCGTTATCTGTGGGGATGAGACTGGCTGTGAGCCAGGGCATAATGAGGAAATGAGAGGTTTCCCAGCTCTTTTTGCTCAAGGTAAAAGGAAACCGGAGTACCCGGAGGAAACCCACGTGGACACAGGGAGATCGTGCAAACTCCACACAGAAAGGCCCCGACCGTGATTCGGACCCAGGACATTCCTTCGGTGAGGCGATTGCCAACCACTGCACCACCGTGTCGCCACTTTGTGTGGCTGCCGGCAGCCTACCGCTATTTAAACCTAACAGACTATGCATATTTAAACAGGGCGATATGCAAAGATGGCAGAAGCGGCATTTAAATAGGAATATTTAAAATACGGTGACGGGCGGCTGGAAGATCACAGCCGCACGCTCCAGCGGGTGATCTGGGAAGGGGTGAAGACCGATTTAGCAACCCTGCAAGAAGACGCTCACGCGGCGTGACAGACGAGCCGTCATATTCTCAACTGCACCGCACTTTACACACACATCCTAACTTCCACATACATCAGTGCTGAGTGTCTCGTGTTGTGAATCCTCCCTCCTATTAGATGAACTGGAAATCTCGTACTGCAATGGCAGCCGATGCTAAACGGGTCATCAAGTCGTTTAAGCCGCGTGTGCTTCTCGTCCTCCTGGCTTAATCAATCGAGGATCCTGTATCGGAGAAGTCCATCAGGTGCAAGTACATTTACTGCCGTTCGATACAGAGCTTGATCTAAGAATATCCTCTAAATGTTGAGATGATTGCACAATGCTCTTAAGAGTCGTGTGTTCTCAAACTCCCCCTCTACTGGACACACTCCAGTGAGAAAAATGTTGGATTTTTTGTTCCGTGTAGAAAATATTTTGGCCTCAGCTGTGTGTGGACTGTTAGGTGCCAGTGCTCAACAGAAGCTGCAAATTACACTCCAGTTAGTCAACATCGAAGAGACTCCACAGCATAGAGTCTGTGACACATTTATTTACAAGATATTTAATCCAACTCAGTTCAGATTTAAAGCTTCGTTTTCCAGTACATTTTGTGATGAAATGAGTACGTAATTTTTTTTCTCCAACGCTATATAACATATAAATAACAATGTGTAAACTGCCTCAGCAAAGTGTAAACCAGACACATATGACTGCCATTACTCAATACATCCGGTTTGAGTTATGATATGCCTGGCACAAGAAAACTAATTCCAACAGTTTATCTTGTAACAAGAAATAAGCAGAGCTACAAATGAGTGGTTTCTGTGAGAGAGGAGTGACAAACCGGCATCCCTCTAACCGTGTGAAAAGGAGCGGAGACGTTCGTTCCCCAGGGTTGTGTAACCAGGGCGGTGAGGGGGGAGGCTCTCATCTGTAAACAGCCTCTGCACCTCACGCCGTTGGCCCCCATCACTCTCCACACTGCTTTCCCTGCCTGCCTGTGATGTAAGAAGCTCGTTTCCATAGCGAGGACATAACTGCCATGACAACTCGCAAAACCCACTTCATAGGCTCCGCGTATCCTGAAAGACGGAATTTGGATCTGACAAAAAAGCAAAAGCGCAAAAACATGTAAAACCCCAGAAAGTGGGACATTCAGCATAGCATTTTGTTAACCCTGCAGTATTCCTGAAAATGCCACAGCAGTCGTGGTAACGCCATGAGGCCAAGTGAGAAACTGACCTGCAGAAGCCAGTCAAAAAGAGGGGAAATCCTGTTGAATATAGGGCCTGCTAGTGGAACTGTAGAATATCGCCCGCTTGTAATATTGGTAAAGATTTTGGTTCACTTAACTCCTTGAGAAGGAACCAGAAAGCATCTTGGTGGCAGTCGAGCAACTCCTTTTCGGTCCCGACGAGCTTAAAAATTAAAACCTGATTTAATCACTTCAAGGTGATAAATGGCACATTAAGCTTTCAGTGTCCCTCCACTCTTTCTTTCTCTCCCTCGCTCTCTCCCTCGCTCTCTCCAGCCAGCGCACTCGCTCGCTCTCTGCCAAGGCTGGCTTATCAATATTCTTAATGGTGTCATCTGCTGCCTCCTTTCACACGCCTGGGCACGCTCGTGAATCCAGGCCTGGCGCCCGTCCCACAGCTGCCAGCAACAGTGAAAAATTAAGAGCGTCGTTAAAATCTCGAAACATTTTGCCAATGTGATTTGGGTTAATTAGCGGGCTGTTGGGCTGTGAGGAAGGAGGTGGGGGGGTCCCCCCCACGGGACGGGCGCATGTGTCCCCCAACTCACCGAGCATGTTCACCAGCTCAGCACAAGGCCTGGGCCTGCTGTCACTGCAGGGGAGGCATAACATGATAGACTCATAGCTGTCCAAAGAACCCCCCCCCCCCCCCTTAATCTGCAGCGAGAGACAGCGCTCCCTCTTCACTGTGACGGCCCCAAACGTCCTGCTCGAGGCAAGTCCTCACACGCGTAGGAGGGTGAGGCCGATTCCACACACCTGCGTTTGATAACACACCACAGCCTCCACAATCCAGCAGTGTGGCTCAATCAGGACCATTAAAAACCAAGGGTACAACTCAGGGAACGCTCCTTGTGCGAAGCGTCTGTCAGTCAGCCTTGTGAGGACCACTGGCCTGGTGTGTGACTGCGCAACAACCGACAACCGATCACTGGCCATTCATGTTCATTTTCAAATACTAACCGCCTTCTTCCAGCCAGCTTTGTATACGTTTCACGACAGACGGAGGCCTGCATGTTCATTGACTATTGTAAGCGTTAAACACTGAGGATCCATTAGAAAGGAGCACCTGATGGGCCTTAGGCCTCGTGGCTCCTCCTTAGATCACTCGTCGATGGGAGAGTGCCGTTCTGATTCCGTCCTTCTTGGCTGCTGGTGAGCGGAAGCAAAAGCATCGACTGGACATGACTGCACCTTTTTCCCGCCCCAAGCTAAAAATGTATCTTCCGCTCGATACCGACAAGGCAGACTGAGAAAGGGGGAAAGGGCGCTCCTCTAACGGGTGTAAATGCATTAAGCACCCATCCTCCACTGGGCAGCGAAGCCGGAGAGCTGACACATCGCTGAATCAGTGTCCGAACAGCCAATAGCAACAGACGGGAGGGGGACACGAGCGGTAAAGCACGTCTGCAAGTCCAAGTGGCCCTTAAAAGGCACTTAAAAATGGATCTACGAGAAGACGAATCCCACAATTCGGACTTACCGAACATTACATTTACATTTAAGGCAATTAGCAGATGCTCGTATCCTGAGCAAACTAAACAGCTTTCATTTTAATATAGTATCCATTTATACAGCTGGATACAATTCAGCTTGAGCAACTTGCTCTAGTGTACAATTCCTGAGCCTGTTACCTATGGGTTACAAGTCAGGTTCCCTAACCATTATACTACACTGCCACATTATAAACAGCATAATTTGTTTTGGAGAGGTTCACTTCCATATAATTGCTTTTTGCATAAATCCCCAATCAGATGTATAGACTACATCAAAAGGGTAACTGGGAGGCTAAGCTATTTATGAAAACAAAAACGAACCCAAGTTTGAAGCTTCATTCTGTGAAGTGAGGACTGAGAGTGTGTTGCCATTGTAGTTATTTTTCTGAAAAAAACCCCTGAAAAGTGGGCGACTCTTGGTGCTGCATAGGTATGGGGTACGTACCCTCAAACCCTAGATGTCCTAAAATGGCAGTTTCCAGGGCATGCATGTGGGTTGCTGAAGCCCAGACTATAGGAAGGGCGATGTCTCTTTATCCACAGCACCGCCTCACGGACATCACACTTTACATCACGATGCTGGAATTAGAAGCGCTGGCCTGAGAAACAGCAGCGGCATCATCCTCGGCCTATTTCCTCTACATGGGGGGGGGGGGGGGGGGGGGGGGTTGCTCGTCCTGACCCACCGATCCTGTGGCAGCGCTCAGGAAACGGGCCGGAAAGTTCCTTATTTCGGTACGGCTCTGCCTTTCACGGGCTGCTACGATCTGACAGGATGATATATCGCGCACATATGGAGACTGAAAATATGAAATATGGTATTCTCATCAATTACACTGCTCTGTCGCTCCAGAACACGAGAACTGTCTAAGAAATATGTACTGCAGGCCCACAGAGTCATTCTACTGTATACAGGTGTTTTCCTTCTGAAGCTGGTACATTATAACTGAGTTTTTATGCCACACATGAATATCAACGGCTTCTAAACCTGAAATGATACCATTAGAACTCCAAAGAGAATGGGAAAATGGGCTAGACCTCTGCACAAGCGTAGCCTACATGGAAGAGTTCGGATATCTGCTGAAAGATTGAACACATTAAAAATCCGTCGAATATTAACTCCACTATTCACAATGAGACAGTGTTGAATGAATTTTTAAATCCTTTGGCAGAGCATCGCTGTAACCATCAGGACGGCAATGATCAATCTGACCTTGGATCAGCACTGAAGAGACAAATGGAAGCATGAGCAATAACGCGCATCTGTGATTGGCTGAGCTGTGCATCCTGCAGTGACGTGAGCCCGTAGCCATGGAGACCGCTCAACGCCACAGAAGCCTTGCTAATACACGTTTCAGGTAGAAAATCGAATCCAAACCACGTCCCATATTACATCCGCAATAAGAACTTCAATCTGTCAGTGGCCGTCTCCTCTTGTGCTCCCTCTCAGGATCTCTCCGGGTGACATCGCCAGGCTACGACACAGCACTGTGAAGCATTATGTTACGGTCAGTTATATCATAGATACAACCTCAGCCATCGGACTCGTAAAACATTCCCAATATTCACATTGGCAACATTCTTAATACAGTTCAGTAAATGATGACGTGAAAATGAAAAGCTCTTTATTTTCTTGATTAAAATTTAAGGACAAAGCACATTGCAACAACCCCCAAATAGAGGCCTCGGTGATTAAACTGCAAAGCCCTTCTAGAGAAGGCAAACACAGGCCAATCTGCCCACACTGCAATCTGTCATTGTTTCATAACACCAATATATCACTGCCTGAAAGGCCATTCTAACAGCCTTTCATACCTGATTTTCACTTTTCTTAGTGAGGAAAACCGCTGTGTGGCCAAATAGGAACTTTCGCCAATAAATTAATCTTTCCTAATAACTGCCCCCCTGTCTGACACAAATCTCCATATTAATGAGACACTCAACACAGAACACAGCCCAAAGGGCCACAGTGTAAAGGAGTGATACTGCTACATGGAGCTGCTGTTTCAGATCCAGGTAGCATGGCTAATGCACTCTGCATGAGCTTAATGAAACACTGTGGAACATCCCAGAGAAGCGCCACGCATGCACGCGCACACACACACACACACACACACACACACACACACACACACACACACAGAGGCGCTAATCTAATGCTTGTGTTGCTGCTTATTAATTCCCAAACCAATCACCTACGAGCACTGATAGCATTTATAGTGAATCAGGAGCAATGCGAGAGCAGATGGTTCAGTACAGCGAGACTGCTGCATGCGCGCACACACATGCACACACACGCACACACATGCACATGCACGCGCACGCACACACACACACACACACACACACACACACACACACACACACACACACACACACACACACACACACACACACACACACACACACACAGTGAATATGAGGTTAAAGTGCAGACTTTCGGTTTTAATTTGAGGGTTCTTACATCCATATCGGGTGAACCATGTAGCAATTGTAGTCAATTTCACACATAGTCCCCCCATTTTAGGGCACCTAAAGTAATTGGACAAATTAACATAAACTTAAATAAAGTCATCATATTTAATATTTGATTGCATATCCTTTGCATGCCATGACTTCCTGATGTCTGTGACCCAAGAACATCAAAACTCTCTTGATATCTTATTTTCAGGTACTCTTACAAGCGATACTATAACTTCACTGCATTTGAATGGATCTCTATGTGAATTGGGGGATGGGACTAGATTAACTCATTTTCCTATTGAATTCTATGGAAAAATAGTCATTTAGCCATTTCAAATCCAATGTGCTGTAGTACAAAGCCAAAACAACCAAAAATGTGCACTGTATATATGCAAACAACACACAAATACACATACAAAGGACACACGCACTGACGAAACAAACAGGAAGCAAGGTTGTCTCGCTCCGATAGAGATCCGTCACCACTGGCGTATGAAAGCAGGCTCCGGGCTTCCAGTCACAGGGAGCCTTTGTGATTTGCAGTCTGAACGGGGATGAGGGTTTTATTTTTTCTCAGGTGCGAGAACGATTGATTTTTCTTTGGTTTGCCGAAAGAATGAAAGGGAGGCAGATTAAAACCATCACAAGTGAATGATCCCTTCCTCACCCTGCTGACCTGGGCTCAAGCAGGCCCTTCTGCTCTACAGCCCCTGTCAGGATCCCCCAGCTCCATGTTTAAATGCTCTTTGATGAGGGCGAATTTCAGCTCTGAGACACGCCCCTTTCAGCCCCCCCCCTTCCGTAGGAAGGTGTTGTTTTCTGCAGAGATCATTAAGTGTGATTGGATCTAACCCCCCCCCGTACAGACCGACACAGGCATTATGCACTGTGTCCAGTCTCATGCTATCCGTGTGCTCTTATGGGACAACATAGATGAGCTGTAAATAAATCTGTGCAGAAAAGATTAGCGCAGCAACAATATGCTGAGACAGGCGCACATAAATAGCAGGGTAAGGACAGTCTAATCACGGTGCTGTTCTGGGGTCAGCCTCCACAAGCCCAAGCATCAGCCTTATTCTCAAGCTTGAAGCATCATGGCTGTACTGGGGTCAGTCTGCAGATTCACAATATACTTTATTTTGTCTTTACCAACTGTATATTAGGGCTGCACGATACGGGCAAAATGTGCGATGCGCGATGTTGGATATTGCGATATGAAATGCGGTAAGACAAAAGTGTGCCATTTCGACGTGCCACTAATACGCTGAAAATTAAAAGCCTATAAAATTAAAAAATATTATTTTAAAATAACATATTGAACAACCATATGCATCAGTGCAATTTTCTTTTGGTTATTTTAATTTTTTTAATATTTTTTAAAGAGCATCAGTCCAATCTCTCCTCAAACAAACGTAATTACCAACATGAAGATCCATCGTAGTAGGCTACCAAAGAATTCCGCTTCCACATTCCACGTTCTTGAGGGGATCTGCCTGCCTACCGTCTAATAACTTCTTTAATAGGCTTGATCACCTTCTTTGCCAACAGTATAAACTGGCACCATATCCTTAACCAAGTAGTAGGCTATGTTCGGCGAAGACGGAGTTACTGTTGTCTCTGGTAACTCCCGACTATTTATTTACATTTGTGGTAACACGGCGGTGTGGGTTAAATTATTGAGCTTGTAGTGTAGGAATAAATGTAAAATCTACTTTTGTTAAAAAATGACATAAACGAAAAAATAAGTGGCTCCGTCCCATAAACCAAGCGAGGGAAAACGATGTCGGACAACTGGTTCAATGACTTGCATCCGTCCCTACATCACACGTACGATAGGCCTAGGCTGCCTTCCTATTTATTCCAATAGTTTTTCTTTATCCCCTCCATATTTATTAACATCAGTCAAAACCAAAATAATGAAGCAAAAAACATCAACAAATTTCGACGTTCCCTCTGGCTGTGTAATCACACTACGCGGCAAAGTAGGCTATAACTGTCTGCTACATAACAACATTCTGGAGGTGCGACATTGAGGGAAAATGTGTTGTGCCTCACTTTTTTTCGAATGGAAAATGCCATTCTTGTCGCAAGAAGATATCACAGCCCTTTGCGATGTGGTTATCGCGGGTATTCTTATTGCGATGATGATTTTAAAAAAGATACATTGTGCAGCCCTACTCTATATATAGTATATCAAATCATCACTGTAGTGAAGTCAGTCTCCACTCCCTCAGCTCAATATGACTGTACTGGGGTCAGTGCCCACATACCCTCACTGCACACCGTGACTGCACTGCGGTCAGTGCCCACACATCCACACTGCACACCGTGACTGCACTGCGGTCAGTGCCCACACATCCACACTGCACACCGTGACTGCACTGCGGTCAGTGCCCACACATCCACACTGCACACCGTGACTGCACTGCGGTCAGTGCCCACACATCCACACTGCACACCGTGACTGCACTGCGGTCAGTGCCCACACATCCACACTGCACACCGTGACTGCACTGCGGTCAGTGCCCACACATCCACACTGCACACCGTGACTGCACTGCGGTCAGTGCCCACACATCCACACTGCACACCGTGACTGCACTGCGGTCAGTGCCCACACATCCACACTGCACACCGTGACTGCACTGCGGTCAGTGCCCACACATCCACACTGCACACCGTGACTGCACTGCGGTCAGTGCCCACACATCCACACTGCACACCCTGTCTGTAAAGGCCTGCCTTTTTTTTCAGTTCAGGTAGGTTTTTACGAACCTTGGCAAATAGGATATAGGTACTGCAAATGCCGATTGAGCCATTGAATTGGCATTGAATTTTGAAACTTGCTACATTGACTAAATACCTCAGTCCGAATATGATTATGTATGCTCCTGAATATACTCAGCGAAATCCCGGAGGTAAGTATATCATACGGGAGTTTTAAGTATACTACATTGAGAGACGTTCTCGTCCACAAGGTTGCTAGGCTGACTAAGCTCCTCATTAGGAATACACATTTGTATGTTTTTTGCAGATGCATATGTATTTGTGATTTTAAGTGCTTGGCCCCCTTAATTGCTGCTTGCAGCTGTTATTATTATTATTATTATTATTATTATTATCATCACTAATCAATGCGGTTCTGTAAATCCAGTGTGAGTGTACACTTTCCAGGCTGTCCAAAACACGTTGCCCTGAATTTCACAAAGATCAATCCCATTCTGCAAAGATCAATATACACAATACACAACTGTGTCTGCAAACCCTTCCCAGAGAAAATCCAGGGGATGAATTTCAATTTATGTCCCTGCCTGAGCATTAAATTGGAATCTTTGTGCAATAACACTTCACGAGGCACTGATACACAGTAGATTTATCAGCCGGCCAGCCGTTGTGCAAATTCAAAGATTTTTTCTACCACAGGAGATTTTTGGGAGGCATGGCCTAACCGCCCGTGACAAGCAAGTGTTCTAGAATTGCCAAGAAGAACGCTGGCCTTTACTGTCCCCCTTTATCACAGCTGATCTGTCAGCACAGTAGTTTGGAGTCATGCTCACCCCTGCCCCCCTGTCAAATTTTGATTGATGTTTCACATTCAACAAGTTCTAACCTGAAGACGTTTTCATTTGAAATAAATCACTGAAAACCACAGTGTAAATTGCGTGGTGCTATTGCCTTTTCCCAGAAATGCAATACAAATACAAAGACCGTGATGCTAAGGCCCAGTCCACCTCAGCCTAGGCCGATACCTCCCTCCATAGACCTGTATGTTTAACAGTCCCAGATCCCCACTTTCTTTAATGGAGACCAGCCTACTCCCTGCATTCTCCTGAGATCCAGTTCTGGGAGGTGAGAGCAGAATCCAGGGCCTTCCACACCAGCAGCACCTGGGCCTAACACTCCCTAACACTGCCCAACACTGTCCAACACTGCCCAACACTGCCCAACACTGTCCAACACTGTCCAACACTGCCCAACACTGCCCAACACTGCCCAACACTGTCCAACACTGCCCAACACTGCCTACACAAAAGCACACTTACTGAATTCTTGCAGGTTACTCTCAGTGCTGTGAGATGATTCAAAGTGATTGTGTTTCTTCCGCTATGATCTGTGAGATTAAATGAATGTGCTTGAATTTGATGGAGAAGATATTTCTGGAGTGGCCAGTGGGAAGTAAAAGAATGTTGGAGATACGTGCGACTGGGTGGAATAAATGTGAACTTAAAATCTGAGATGAGAATGCTTTGGACTTTTCCTACATAAAGAAGTCCACAACTGACTGATGATCATGTGAGTGTCGGAGAGTGTTTTTGCTGATTCGACATCAAACCAAAAACAGGAATGGGTGGTCACAATTCTACACAGACATACAGAAACACACACGCACACAGACATACAGAAACACACACGCACACAGACATACAGAAACACACACGCACGCACACATACAGTAGCTCCCACATTACCCAGAATTGATTTTAAAATGCATGACATTTAGTCACAGGAGGAAACGTTGATCACGTTATTTTAAACTAACATCATATGCTATACTGTCATTCTGTCCTACACCTGCCTCACCACTTTGAATGTGCCTGTATTAGTATTATGCTGGTACAATAGTAGTAGACATTTACTTTCAACAAAGATGTTAAACTTTGAATCTGGACTTACCTCCAGAATGTTGCAAACGCTCTTTCTAAATCATGTGACGTTAATGGCTTGTGCTTTTTCTAACTCAACATTCCGGACGGTTTGAGTTTGCCGGCAGAGTTCTTCAGTCAAAGATCTGCATTCAAAAGGAGCCTCTAAATGGATTTTTCGGGAGAGCGCAGATGTTTGTTCGACGACTTTAGTTCCAAGCTGTCCCGCCCGCCCCCGTTTCGTCATGAGGATAAAGACATCGTCCACTTCAGCCGCTAAGCGATGGTAATGCAGTCCCATGATCTGACCCCATTAGAATTTAAAAGAGGTTTTCCCGTCCTTTCAACAAAAAATAAATAAATAAATCTATTTCCCTCTACTCTGAAACCTGTCTGAACAACAGCTCCCCTGATGGCAGCTATCCTCTGAGGAAGTGCACTGAACACACACACACACACACACACACACAAGGGACCGCGCAGAAGTACTTTTATTTTAACATGGAGAATGACAGCATACGTAAATGAAGCCCTGCTGAAACTCACAAGAGGCCGTGAGGGCACCGGAGTCCCTGATAATTAAAACTATATTTGCACGCACGGCGCGTTCGGTTTTTAGCTCCCGTCTGTTTCGTCTTGACCTTACAGACAGTGGCAGGTAAATAAATTCAGGATGCTAACTGCGGTGGGCTTAATGACTGCACTTGAGACAGACCCAGGAAATGACATCATTACTCCACTACTGTTAGCCTGACAAGCCCAAATCTTGGCCTTTCACACAGCTCAGTCCAGTTCACACTCGCAATGGGGGAAACTCAGGACACGACGAACCCTTTGCGCGAGTCACACAGCCCAAATAATTTCACAAGCCTGACCTTTGCAGCATTTCAGTGCGCAAAGAAAAGAACATTTTATCAACTTCAACTTGTGTCAAATCACGACTCGATCCATCAGAAAAAAAACATCACAACCTAAAGACTGAACCACACGACGACAGGACGACGAGTGGAACCCAGAGCGCTGATGTGCGCTGCTCGCTCGGCGGCGATTGCCGCTTTTGTTTCTTCTGTGGTGAATTTTTAATCTGAGCCGAGCTTTACGATCACAAACGGCGGCTGCCTGCAGAAGGACCCCAGAGAGCTGGAAGTGAAAAAGAGGCCAATGTTTTTATGAATCCGGCGGGAACAAAACGAGGGAAATTGCAGGCCACCTTTCATCAGATGAAACGCCTCACGCCTGCAGAGGGAGATAAGCGCACATTTGCTGAAATGTCACATGCACACGCCACGTCCCCCTCCACCCTGCCCCCCTGCCCCGTTGCCATGGCGCCCCTTCTATACATTCTTATTAACCAGCTTTCTTCAGACTCTCCAGGCGGTGATTACACACATTAATGCGAGAGAGACCGCACCCCCTCCCTGGAGAAAGCAGAGCCGTTGTCTTTTTCCCTCGTCACCCAACGGTCGCTACTTTTGTACGGCCGCGCGCTGGCTTCCCCTTCCAAAAGAAATCTAACGGTCATGGAGGTCTTTGTTTTGAGAAGGCCTTGGCCAACCCAAGCCCACACACCCGTACAGTTTGTACGCACCACCGGCTCCACTATAGCCAATAGTATTGACTCAATTCTGAAATTCTCCTAAAGCACTGCCCCCTGTGGTCGTGTGGAAGCGCACGCCGTTGCGAGACGCCGGTCTGCCTCAATTGGCCTGAAGCACATAAGCTCTATTGCAAGGCTTCATAACAGCCCATGGCCTTCGTGAGGTTCCGGCACAAAGCCGCATATCGCTAATGGCTTTAATAAGGCCGTACTAAAAACATTCTCTAACACTAATCCGTCTCACAGGGACAAAGAAAGAGCAGATATGCTCGCTGCTCTGGGGGGATTTGCATGTGTTATGATAAACAGACTGGGGTTTGGAGCTGAATGTTGCCCTTGTGTGGCTTTAGACTCATGCAGTCTTAATAAAAAGCCAACGCGGGACCAAAACTGCAAACCATTTCCATCCGTACTCCACTACTCCAGAGTGCAAATGCATGCGATTGAATCTATTTCTAAATATATTAGCCAAGAAAGAAAAGGCCACTGTGCTGCTGTTAGCAGGGGTGTTGGCACAACAGCACTCAGACCCCGTTTCCCTGCATTATGTATTCAGTCTCTACGGCAACACCCAATCAAGGCGAGAGAGCACGCCAGATTGCCTGCTCCCCGAACGTGACGGGCCGCTGTCAATCACAGCCTCCTGTTAAACCCGTTGGCTGTGTCTTTTCCCAGAATGCTGATGATTGGGATCCATTTGCGCCCCAGCCGAGGGAAACCGTTCCTCGTGTTCGTTATGGCTGTCAGGCATCCATCATCATCTCTTCCTCACCTTGGGAGGGAAAAGGGGTGGGGCTCCCAGAAAGATGGGAGCTATGGAACTGCCTTTTACAAAGACTCCTCTCTATCATAGACACACACTCTACCATAGATACTCCTCTCTACCATAGACACACACTCTACCATAGACACTCCTCTCTATCATAGACACACACTCCACCATAAAGGGTCCATTACAAATCGCTTATTTTCACTCCTTGCATCTCTTCCTCGCATCCTCTCCTCGCTCCTTTGCTCCACTCAATGGAGGACACGAGGAAGAGATGCAAGGATGAGATAGGAGGAAGGAGGAATTGAGGCAACATGCATTAGGAGAATGGAACATCCTTGCTCAGTCAAGCGTCAGTTTGCATCAATTACTAATGACATGTTGCACACATATTATGCTTATGCTTAACGATAATGTTTTTAGCCTCTTTTAATAAACATGGCTTTTGTTAGTCATAAAGAATGAGCGTCATTATGGACTAAAGCGCTTGATAATAAATGGAATGGAACGGTAAGATTAGATTTGTGTAGGGGTCCCCGTCATGTTTCAAACTGTGGGAGATGTAAAGAGGTGAATCATTTATAGCCTACTTCATGCATTCCGGAAAAAAAAAAGACTTTTACAAAGGCTACACTTGTGCTTCCTCGCTGAAGCATCCTTCTGGGAGCTTTCTCGGTCCTTGTTCCTCCAAAGAGCATTTAGTGAATTGGAATATCCTTAAAGATGATGGACCACGTTCGATTTCCGGGTCACGCAAGGACAGAGGAGACGAGGACAGAGGAGATGAGGACGGATAAAATATGCGATTGGAATGCACCCAGAGACTCCTCTCTACCACAGACACTCCTCCCCATACCCTTTAGTGGGGGGGGGGGGGGGGTCGCTACGACTGTATTGCTCTGCACCGTCCTCCCTGTCTAATGAAATCTAACAGCCATGGAGTTTCTGAAGAGGGCACACTCCCACACACAGCGTTTGCAGGCACAAACGGCTCCACTGTAATGCTATTGACTCACTCACTGTGGATTGGGACCAAACGTCACACTACCGCACTTATGCCAGTGTGCTTTATGTGGCAACCTGCATGAAATAAAAAAAATAAAAAAATAAAACCTCAATTTAAACAGTATTCGTAGGTAAACGTGTGAATGAGGACTGTTCATCACGAGGCTGATGATGCAAATGAAGGTGTGTATCCCTGTGCAAACACCTATAATCTCACACACGCTCACTGCACGCTGTGCTGTACGACCGCGGAGTGATGTGCCACCCGTGCTATTGATTCTGCACCCCCTACAAAAGGTCACGGCACACACGCAGACCGGTGAATAAAACATGCTCTATTTGCCTTCATTTAATTGGAAAACAAGGTGTGCCAACACAGGATGTTTCCAGGTGAGAGGCTGACCTTTTAAGCTGACATTAACGTTACCATTGCCAACCCCCCCCTCCAAGAGTACAGGTGTGTGACTATAGAAAGTGGAGCTACAAATTATTCTTGAGCGGCGAGTATCAACACACTGGAACAAAATGCAGGGGCGATTTTTGACTGGGACCACGGCCAGGGGACGCTGTTGCTGTTATGTGCTGTACGGTTGGGTTCTTCATTAGCATGTCTGGTTTAGTCGGTAATGTGGAGCCCTGCTGTGGGCTGGGCTGCTGGCTGCTTGTTTTGCACCTGGATGCTGTCGGTGTCGGTCTCTCTGAGACCCTGAGGACCACAAGCCTGATGTGTAAATGGGCGTGACCTCCCACCCCCTCCCAAACCAATTCCCTGCATATTTAATGGCCCTGGGCTGTCCTGCTGGAGGTAAACAGAGGAGGGAGCTCATTGGTGCAGTCGGGGTGGAGGTAAACAGAGGAGGGAGCTCATTGGTGCAGTCGGGGTGGAGGTAAACAGAGGAGGGAGCTCATTGGTGCAGTCGGGGTGGAGGTAAACAGAGGAGGGAGCTCATTGGTGCAGTCGGGGTGGAGGTAAACAGAGGAGGGAGCTCATTGGTGCAGTCGGGGTGGAGGTAAACAGAGGAGGGAGCTCATTGGTGCAGTCGGGTGGGGGTGAAGTGTGGCGTGTTGCTCTGCACGGTTATCTCGGAGGAGCAGGCAACCCAGACAGCCATCTGGGCACACAGAAGACAAAGGGCTACATAGACAAACATACACACCAAATATACCACATACGTACACACACACACTCACCAAAATATACCACAGACACATATACCACACACACACTCGCCAAACTACACCACATACAAACACTTGCTAAAATATACCACATAAACTCACTCATCAAAATATACCACACATACATGCCAAAATATACCACACATAGACACACTCACCAAAATATACCACATACACACACTGACTCGCCAAAATGTACCAGATACACACTCGCCAAAATATACCACACAGACACTCACCAAAATATACTACATACACACACTCACCAAAATATACTACACACATACACACACTCATCAAAATACACCATGCACGCACACAAACTCACCAAAATATACCACACACAAACATACATGCCAAAATATACCAAACAGATACTCACCAAAATATATCACACACACACACATTGTTTTTGAAATACATCCTAACAAGCAGGCCTAGTAAGCACTGAGTAGGCCTATATACTCTGACCATTATACTACACACAGAGCACATTGCAAGGTGAAAACTGATATTTAAGAACATAAATTCACGTGACACAGACAGCACCCATAGGGACACACCATGGCCACCAAAAACAGTAATTCTGACAGGAGCAGGAATGAAGCTTCACAAACATATCATACAATGGCCTCCAGAAAACACTAAGGAAATATAACGTGCTAACATAGAGGACACCTGGTACTTAACAGACCACGTTGCATTTTGAGCCCAAAAACGAAGATATCGCTATTAATTGTGCTTTAAGGAGGGGTGGTGGTGAGGTAGGCTATACAGATAGGAGGTATTGATGAAATCTTCTGGAATTAAGTTAGATGAATTGGACATTCAGGACTGGTTGAACACGTTACTCTTGACTGAGTGTTGCTTAAGCATTAGTCAAAGGTGATTGGGCACATGGGTAAAAATAAATCAATTCGTACTAGACACTATGACCCTATAAACTATTACCCTATACACGTGCGCATGTAAATTTAGTGTTTGGTACAGTGTACACAGCATGCATTCAATACAACAAGCCTAGGGAGTTTATTTATTTAGGTGATGTACTGCATCATGAATGTAAACAAACTCAAAACAAAGTCATACAAAATATAACTGCATATCTAGAATATTTTAAAATAAAATAGCAAAAGGAATTGAATTATTTAATGTGCAGTAGACTGCTTTACTGGGCTGAGAATATCAGCTCCTTTAGCTCAAACCGGTTCCCTGTGTTTGAGCGACTACTCAATTTCAGCCTTCAGCTAGTACATTGTTCAATTATTCACTACGCCACACAAAAAACAAGAATTCATTCATTCCGTGGGAAAAACAGGCAAATGATTCCGCCATCTGCCGTGAGCCTTCGTGTCAGCGCTGCTCGGGGACCGTGTCCCTCCTCTTCATCAAATTTTATGACGCTCTCAGGCCCGGCAGCGCCCACGTTCCTCCCCATCCTGAGCCGCCTGTCTGTCAGCGGCGAGATCCCGCCAGAATCATAGCCCGCTTCCTTTAACCCCCCCCCCCCCCCCCTGCAGTCCACTTCCTTTAACCCCCCTCCCCCCCACAGCCCGCTTCCTTTGACCCCCCCCCCCCCCACAGCCCGCTTCCTTTGACCCCCCCCCACAGCCCGCTTCCTTTGACCCCCCCCCCGCAGTCCACTTCCTTTAACCCCCCTCCCCCCCACAGCCCGCTTCCTTTGACCCCCCCCCCACAGCCCGCTTCCTTTAACCCCCCCCCCCCCACAGCCCGCTTCCTTTGACCCCCCCCCCCCCACAGCCCGCTTCCTTTAACCCCCCCCCCCACAGCCCGCTTCCTTTAACCCCCCCCCCCCACAGCCCGCTTCCTTTGACCCCCCCCCCCACAGCCCGCTTCCTTTAACCCCCCCCCCCCCACAGCCCGCTTCCTTTAACCCCCCCCCCCCCACAGCCCGCTTCCTTTAACCCCCCCCCCCCCCCACAGCCCGCTTCCTTTAACCCCCCTCCCCCCCCCCCACAGCCCGCTTCCTTTAACCCCCCCCCCACAGCCCGCTTCCTTTAACCCCCCCTCCCCCCCCCCCGCAGTCCACTTCCTTTAACCCCCCCCCCCACAGCCCGCTTCCTTTAACCCCCCTCCCCCCACAGCCCGCTTCCTTTAACCCCCCTCCCCCCCCCCCGCAGTCCACTTCCTTTAACCCCCCTCCCCCCCACAGCCCGCTTCCTTTGACCCCCCCCCCCCCCACAGTCCACTTCCTTTAACCCCCCCAGCCCCCCCGACAGTCACAGTCCGCATCCTTTAACCCCCCCACAGTCACAGTCTGCTTCCCCCCCCCCACACCATACCACACAGTCACAGTCTGCATCCTTTACCCCCGCACCAGTGGAGACAGCTGTCGCCCCGCCCTGCCGGCTGCGTCCCCCAGGGCGGACTCTGCTGGGGCGGGACCTGGACCCCGCTGGGAGAGCTCTGCTGGGGCGGGGGAGGGGATGGGGAAACCATGGAGACGCCCACCAGCAGGGTCTCAACACCCCCCCCCTTCCCCACGGCTTCACTGCACCGACCGTGCACAGCCGCATCATGGAGTGTCCCCAAAACACCTGCTGAGAAAGCGCACTAAACCTTTCTGGGAGCAAAGAATCCTGTAACATCAGTGGTCCTTTGTGAAGGGCACTCATGCCCCCCTCTCTTTCTCTTTCTCTCTCTCTCTCACAGCGGGACGGCTAGGGTGAACGCAGGAAGTGTTCTGCCAGAATTATGTTAATTTGCACTAGTTTCACCCATATTCTGTGAATAACTGATCCAGTTTGGATCAACCGCTGCATTAGAATACTAATGAAAGCGTTTCAGCAGGTATAGCGCCAGAAACAGCCGATAAAGTACCGTTAAATCGCCGCAGAAATAAGCGAGCCGCTGCTTATATAACCCGCGACCACTCGTGACCACTCAGAAAATCCAGCGGCGGCTCGAAAAACGAAAATTAAACAAACAAAACAAATAAAGAAATCCAAGCTCACGTCTGCACAGCATGCAGCCTGGGCTGCGATCATCACGTTGTGCAACTCCAATCCTCCATTTACACCTGGGCTGCGATCATCACGTTGTGCAACTCCAATCCTCCATTTACACCTGGGCTGCGATCATCACGTTATGCAACTCCAATCCTCCATTTACACCTGGGCTGCGATCATCACGTTATGCAATCCTCCATTTACACCTGGGCTGCGATCATCACGTTATGCAATCCTCCATTTACACCTGGGCTGCGATCATCACGTTATGCAATCCTCCATTTACACCTGGGCTGCGATCATCACGTTATGCAATCCTCCATTTACACCTGGGCTGCGATCATCACGTTATGCAATCCTCCATTTACACCTGGGCTGCGATCATCACGTTATGCAATCCTCCATTTACACCTGGGCTGCGATCATCACGTTATGCAATCCTCCATTTACACCTGATTAGAGTGTGTTTGTCCGTGGGTGGGTGGGCTATACCGCGTGCCTGTTTTTTTTTCTTTCTCCGAGCGAGCAAAGAAATGGAACGGTTGCCGGCTCGGTTTCTAGAGCTACAAAAGAGAAATTCTAAAGATAATGGGAACGAGTATGCCTAGACGGTTAGGCACTTTACCCTTGCATGCCTGCACTGAAAACATCAAAAAAAAAACAGTGGAGTTTTGATTCAAGCTTGCAATTGCGAAAGTGGCTCTCTTTCCATCTTGTCTTGCATCTTGCAAAAAAATAAAAATAAGGATACAAGCTGGACTCTTACCTGAAAGCATGTTAATCAAGGGCTGTAATCTCTGGTGGTCAAACCCCTTGAATCCTCTGAAGCTGGGCACAGTTTGGAAATAGGTGAGCTTTGTTTCCACTGAACCATTTTGGCTCTATGTGCGCCGTTATAACACTTCCCAATATGATAGTTTGCATTTCAACTGATGTAATCTCACCACCCGCTGAACTGCAGGTCTGAACAACAACAACAACAAAAAACCCCATCACCCTGGGCAACCTTATGGGTACAAATGCAGTTCTCCATCTGCTGCGCCACACAGCCGCTAACCCCATTAAACCCCATAGATGCAAAAAAGCATCTAGGAACCTGCAGCCATCAGTATTTTTCCAAACGCGGAAATTAGACGAGATTAGCACAGCTGGAAAGGATGCACAGAAAGTACTACACTCCTAGCAATTGTACCTGTCCCTGTAGAGTTAAGACAGCAGTGTAATTACATAATGACTTGAAAACACATTTGAAAACACTGGATAAAGGATAAGAGGGTGCTGACGGGAGCTGATTGCAGCGGCTCACATTAACCGGTTAAACTCTAATGGCTCTGGAAGTGCGATCCGTCTCCCCAGCACCTCTGCCCCTGCCCCCGCCCCCCCCGTCAGCCAGCCAAACTCAGGGGAGGGGCTCTGCGGTCAGCCGCTATCGATGTGTTTGGAAACACAGTCAGGTCGCAGTCCGTCGTGGTGTCATTGATCGAGCACTTAGGCCACGCAAGCGGCCCAGGCCTACCAGGCAAGCTCAGAGCATTCGTCCGGGTGCCGTGGCAACGGCATATCGCTGCACATTAAAGGTCTGCGTGCTCCAGGTTTCCCCCGGCCACCGGCAGGAACCTTTCCACCGTGACCTTTGGTTTCAGGCAACGGGCATAGTTCACCGCAAGCTGACAGAGAGCTGGCGAAGGCTCCTGGTAAAGCCCAGGAGGAGTTAACAACAAAACTCGCTCACAAAACTGAACAGCAGTATTGATCATAAGGGGGAGGGGGAGGGGGGGGGGGAGGGGGAGGGGGGGGGTGGGGCTGAACCAAACAAGGTCCAATTCCTTTTTTTCCCCCAGACGGAGAGGAAAGACAGAGTCCATTCTCTTCAAGCGTCGGCACGCAGCTTGAACCACAGGCCGGTCATTAGCGAAACTGCTGACATAGCGGTTATGCTGCACGGTTCTTAACTCTCCGGCCCTCGTCCGGGATACCTCCTCCACTAACCGCCTCTCTCCTAATGGCTACAGCTGCGACTTCCTGTGGCACCAGCCACTCAGCCCTTTCAAAATGCTGAGAAACTGCCTACACTGAGGATGCCCGAGATCAACAGGACAGATCCTTATTTCTCTTGCACCTGTGGTCTCATTTAGGGCCTTCTCACATGAAAGCACCGTTTAAAGCATATTCATCCAAATCTCCACATCAGCACTGAAGCAAAGTGATAAGCGGACATGATGCAGCCCTTCATAAATCAGCGCACCAACTTGTAAAGGGATAGACGGGGAGACGCGGAGACGATTAAACATTGGCCCCTTGTGCCAATGGCCCCTGCCATTGCCCATGCAGAATGAGCTCCCTCTCTCCACCACTCCCGTCTGCGCAGACAACCCGCACCTGCAAAGTTTCCCCTACCCTGGCGTCAGCTCCGCTTAGTCAGGCGACAGAAGGGAGCGGAGGAGGTGCCGTTCTCACAGACAATATCAGCTCTAGGAGAAAACGCCCGTTGGTCCGGTGACTAATGCATTTCCACCATCTGCCTGCCGGAGTCCTCTCGCTAAAAAACACGTCCGTCTAAAGCACGTCTTTCACCGAACATTCAGGGCTGGAAGCTTCACACTTAACGCAATTATGGAGGACTTAAACAGAAAAGGCAAACACCGACAGACAGGGTAAAATATACATGAGCCATCTGATGAAATTAAGATGCCTCAAACCGTACGAACAGCAATAATGCATCAGGTTTGCACAGTCAAAAGGAGAAATATAAAAATGCACTACAGAAAGTCCTTGACTGTACAGTTTGCATTTCTTTTCCCTAATTAGCCTATTTCACAGTCGGCTTAGCAAGACAAAGCTTGAACAATAATCTAAACGGGGGGTAATCCCAAACGCGCTACAAGCCGGCTATATAAAAAAAGACTATAGATGCTCAACAAGAGGACCAGCGAACTGAAAGAATACCTAACCCGGACCACTTTGCTAGGACTAACCCGAGATAGGGAAGACTGGAGCACACAGAGCTCAGAGCAAAAAAAATATTTAATAAGACTGACGTTTCGACGTCAACTGCGTCTTCTTCAGAGTCAAACGGAAATACAGACAACGCACCGGGAGGTATATAAATATCCTCCCATCAATTACACATAGTAAGGTGCGCATGTGTGGGACTAATAGATCTCATAATAGATACCACATACACAATGTTATATTCTTTAACAGGGTAGAGAGACGACCGACAAATGTCATGGGTAAATAAACTGAATAATAACCTATTATGAGCATGGCATAAATAATATATAATGAAAATCAAATAGCCTATACACAAATTACAAAAAACATGAAAGATTCAGAGACAAACCCGAAGCGTACTACCCCTCCTCGTATTTGCTTTTCCACTGAGTTCAATCCGGTCGCTGGAAGAGACATTGTCCGTAAACACTGGCCCATTCTCCAGAGTGACCCTCTTTTGAATAAATTTACCTCCGAACCTCCGTGAGTGTGCTTTAGAAGGCCACATAACTTAAAAGATAAGGTGGTTCATAGCATGGTGAGTAGTCCGCAGACAAAACCCTCCGTCATCCACGTTCGGGCAAGGAATTCAAAATAACCACCTTCATTAACTGCAATACTACCCATGTAATATACATGTTGAAATGTATATGCGCCAAAATCTACATCGGTCAGACTAAGAGAGCCCTCAAACTTAGAATTGCTGAACATAAGACCGCGATCCGCTCCAAGAATATGGACTATGCGATTACGCGACATTACGCCAATCATGGTTCTGTCTCTTCTCTAAGGTATTGAGAAAGTTACTTTGTTATCCAGAGGCGGAGATATTATTAAGCAATTGCTCCGCAGAGAGGCGTACTGGATACATACACTTAATAGTGTGGAACCTAATGGGTTAAAAGAGTCTCTGAATCTTTCATGTTTTTTGTCATTTGTGTATAGGCTATTTGATTTTCATTATATATTGTTTACGCCATGCTCATAATAGGTTATTATTCAGTTTGTTTACCCATGACATTTGTCGGTCTTCTCTCTACCCTGTTAAAGAATATAACATTGTGTATGTGGTATCTACTACAAGATCTATTAGTCCCACACACGCGCACCTTATTATGTGTAATTGATGGGAGGGTATTTATATACCTCCCGGTGCGTTGTCTGTATTTCCGTTTGACTCTGAAGAAGACGCAGTTGACGTCGAAACGTCAGTCTTATTAAATATTTTTTTGCTCTGAGCTCTATGTGCTCCAGTCTTCCTTATCTCGGGTTAGTCCTAGCAAAGTGGTCCGGGTTAGGTATTCTTTCACTTGAACAATTATCATTTGGGTGGTAAAAATGTGTAGAGAACAACAGCACGATACACACAGAGGAAAAGGCATGAGGACTAAAAGAGGATAAAGCCCAGAGAGATGACTGCATGAAGCAGGTACAGAAGTTGCACTAGGCTAACATCTCCTCTAATATAAAGCCCAGAGAGATGATGGCATGTAGCAGGTACAGAAGTTGCGCTAGGCTAACATCTCCTCTAATATAAAGCCCAGAGAGATGATGGCATGTAGCAGGTAGAAGTTGTGCTTGGATAACATCTCCTCTAATATAAGGCCCAGAGAGATGACTGCATGTAGCAGGTACAGAAGTTGCGCTAGGAAAACATCTCCTCTAATATAAAGCCCAGAGAGATGACTGCATGTAGCAGGTAGACGTTGCGCTGGGAAAACATCTCCTCTAATATAAAGCCCAGAGAGATAGATGACTGCATGTAGCAGGTAGAGAAGCTGTGCTAGGATAACATCTCCTCTAAAATAAAGCCCAGAGAGATGACTGCATGTAGCAGGTAGAGAAGTTGCGCTAGGCTAACATCTCCTCTAATATAAAGCCCAGAGAGATGACTGCATGTATCAGTTACAGAATTTGTGCAAGGATAACATCTCCTCTAATATAAAGCAGTGAGATCATTGTGGCTGAAGCTCATGCGATCGTAACCCTTATTTCCGGGGGCTCGGGGGTGCATGTGGAGCTCTGGCCATGCGGAGGGGATGCAGGCTGTCAGAAAGAGTTTCTCCCTCAAACTCTAATTCTGACAGTGCACCAAGGTATACAGAGATCCTGGAACAGAACCGCCCCAATGGCCTGCATGACCAGGTGTGTGTGTGTGTGTGTGTGTGTGTGTGTGTGTGTGTGTGTGAGCGATGGTTTAGGAGACCTACACTAAGGAGGATAAATTCTCTCAGAACCATTCTGTTTCTCCCCATTTGGTCCATGTGCTGATATTAAGAAGCTGAGCTTATTATTTTGAAGTACTTATGTATAATTGTACTTCATAATAATAATAATAATAATAAAATGAAAGTATATTATATATAGATATAGCCTATATGTTTTTATATGGCATTGCACTGCTGAGCATGCAGGGGCTAACTGTCTTCAGCCTCTTGATTACGTAACCATGGTTTCCATATTCTGAGTTCTGAACATGTAACCAAACAAAGCAGGGAAGTGCTCTGTGACACACAGCTAGGGAGCTACTCCATGTGCCATTAGGTGTACTTAGCATTAGCAAGCACATAAATGGCAACAATTAGCAAACATAAGACTGTTCAACAGCTCTCCTCTTCATGCCTGGGAATATCACACAGATTTTAAAGAATAGAAGCAGTGATCCCAAAACTCCGTTCCCTGTGAAGATGCACATTTGCTTGTTTGGCATGTTTTAAAATAGCCAAGTTACCGTGTAAAAACAGGTTCCTCAATCTTGGTGAAAATGTAACATTTAGCTAAATGGTCACTATAGTTCCTGTACTTCGCATCAACCTAAAAAAAAAAATCAATTATCATTAGCAAAGATGGATTGGCTGTATTGTTTTGCCTGTAATATAAATGACTTACGAAAGTATAAAAACACCAGCCTTTGTGCAGAACATTATGGATTATGGATAATACATTGTGTTTTTTTTTTAAACTCTTATCATTCATATCATTAATAAGAAATTCACTGATTACACGGCCCCTGCTATGCTGTTCCAAAACCAATATGACAAATTTATGAATTATTAATTTCAAACCCTTGTACACCTGGTGTACCATATAATTTTTTCTAAAACAACAGAGTCAAAGGAAATCATTAATGTATTATTTGCATTAATAATGATATTGTATCATATCAAAAGAGTTCAGTCTTGGTAAATAAAGTTTTACCTGAGGTCGAAAACAAATTAATGAGGCCTTGGATTTAACTAGCCTACATGCTGCGTAGAAATGTAAGACTGAAACTTCGTATCCCAAGATCCTTAGCAGCACATTCAAACTCTAAACGGTGTCACAACAGGCGCATATTACAGTACTGTATTAGCCAGCCCATGCATTTCCTTTCATAAATTACACTGTAATTTCCTAAAGGTGACTCCTGGGCAAACCTCATGTACATGGACAAAAAGGCATGTATCCAGTGTAACCTACATCCGCTTCATACACACGCGCCTAAATCTTTCATCGCGCTCTTGAATTTTTAAAACCATGCTTAGCTTCTACCATTTGCAAACGTAAGGTGGCATTGTGCTGGAATACAGTAACACGACACTTCCCACACTGTACTGTACATTAGATTAAGCACAAAAACACAGTGAGTAGCAGTCAGTGTTTCTCAAAGAACCCTTTATTAGCCACAGAGAGCCCGACATGGGAGCAAAGTTCCCAGATTAAGTGATCAGGAGGCCCCAAAACACAAGCCCTTCCCCAGCTGTGTGGCTATGTGAGTGTGTGTGTATATGTAATGTGTATATACTGTATGTAGTGTGAATATATTTAGTGTGTGTGGGTATGAGAGTGTGTAATGTGTGTGTATATGTAATGTGTATATACTGTATGTAGTGTGTATATATTTAGTGTGTGACTATGTGAGTGTGTAGTGTGCGTGTATATGTAATGTGTATATACTGTATGTAGTGTGAATATATTTAGTGTGTGTGGGTATGTGAGTGTGTAATGTGTGTGTATATGTAATGTGTATATACTGTATGTAGTGTGTATATATTTAGTGTGTGACTATGTGAGTGTGTAGTGTGTGTGTATATGTAATGTGTATATACTGTATGTAGTGTGTATATATTTAGTGTGTGACTATGTGAGTGTGTAGTGTGTGTGTATATGTAATGAGTATATACTGTATGTAGTGTGTATATATTTAGTGTGTCACTATGTGAGTGTGTAGTGTGCGTGTATATGTAATGTGTATATACTGTATGTAGTGTGAATATATTTAGTGTGTGTGGGTATGTGAGTGTGTAATGTGTGTGTATATGTAATGTGTATATACTGTATGTAGTGTGTATATATTTAGTGTGTGACTATGTGAGTGTGTAGTGTGTGTGTATATGTAATGTGTATATACTGTATGTAGTGTGTATATATTTAGTGTGTGTGGCTATGTGAGTGTGTAGTGTGTGTGTATATGTAAAGTGTATATACTGCATGTAGTGTGTATATATTTAGTGTGTGACTATGTGAGTGTGTAGTGTGTGTGTATATGTAAAGTGTATATACTGTATGTAGTGTGTATATATTTAGTGTGTGACTGAGTGTGTAGTGTGCGTGTATATGTAATGTGTATATACTGTATGTAGTGTGTATATATTTAGTGTGTGACTATGTGAGTGTGTAGTGTGTGTGTATATGTAATGTGTATATACTGTATGTAGTGTGAATATATTTAGTGTGTCACTATGTGAGTGTGTAGTGTGCGTGTATATGTAATGTGTATATTCTGTATGTAATGTGTATATATTTAGTGTGTGTGGCTATGTGAGTGTGTAGTGTATATGTAATGTGTATATACTGTATGTACTGTGTATATATTTAGTGTGTGGCTATGTGAGTGTGTAGTGTGTGTGTATATGTAAAGTGTATATACTGTATGTAGTGTGTATATATTTAGTGTGTGAACTATGTGAGTGTGTAGTGTGCGTGTATATGTAATGTGTATATACTGTATGTAGTGTGTATATATTTAGTGTGTGACTATGTGAGTGTGTAGTGTGTGTGTATATGTAATGTGTATATACTGTATGTAGTGTGTATATATTTAGTGTGTGACTATGCGAGTGTGTAGTGTGTGTGTATATGTAATGTGTATATACTGTATGTAGTGTGTATATATTTAGTGTGTGTGGCTATGTGAGTGTGTAGTGTGTGTGTATATGTAATGTGTATATACTGTATGTAGTGTGTATATATTTAGTGTGTGACTATGTGAGTGTGTAGTGTGCGTGTATATGTAATGTGTATATTCTGTATGTAATGTGTATATATTTAGTGTGTGTGGCTATGTGAGTGTGTAGTGTGTGTGTATATGTAAAGTGTATATACTGTATGTAGTGTGTATATATTTAGTGTGTGACTATGTGAGTGTGTAGTGTGCGTGTATATGTAATGTGTATATACTGTATGTAGTGTGTATATATTTAGTGTGTGACTATGTGAGTGTGTAGTGTGTGTGTATATGTAATGTGTATATACTGTATGTAGTGTGTATATATTTAGTGTGTGTGGCTATGTGAGTGTGTAGTGTGCGTGTATATGTAATGTGTATATACTGTATGTAGTGTGTATATATTTAGTGTGTGACTATGTGAGTGTGTAGTGTGTGTGTATATGTAATGTGTATATACTGTATGTAGTGTGTATATATTTAGTGTGTGTGGCTATGTGAGTGTGTAGTGTGTGTGTATATGTAAAGTGTATATACTGTATGTAGTGTGTATATATTTAGTGTGTGACTATGTGAGTGTGTAGTGTGCGTGTATATGTAATGTGTATATACTGTATGTAGTGTGTATATATTTAGTGTGTGACTATGTGAGTGTGTAGTGTGTGTGTATATGTAATGTGTATATACTGTATGTAGTGTGTATATATTTAGTGTGTGTGGCTATGTGAGTGTGTAGTGTGTGTGTATATGTAAAGTGTATATACTGCATGTAGTGTGTATATATTTAGTGTGTGACTATGTGAGTGTGTAGTGTGTGTGTATATGTAATGTGTATATACTGTATGTAGTGTGTATATATTTAGTGTGTGACTATGTGAGTGTGTAGTGTGCGTGTATATGTAATGTGTATATACTGTATGTAGTGTGTATATATTTAGTGTGTGACTATGTGAGTGTGTAGTGTGTGTGTATATGTAATGTGTATATACTGTATGTAGTGTGTATATATTTAGTGTGTGACTATGTGAGTGTGTAGTGTGCGTGTATATGTAATGTGTATATACTGTATGTAGTGTGTATATATTTAGTGTGTGTGGCTATGTGAGTGTGTAGTGTGTGTGTGTATGTAAAGTGTATATACTGCATGTAGTGTGTATATATTTAGTGTGTGACTATGTGAGTGTGTAGTGTGCGTGTATATGTAAAGTGTATATACTGCATGTAGTGTGTATATATTTAGTGTGTGACTATGTGAGTGTGTAGTGTGCGTGTATATGTAATGTGTATATACTGTATGTAGTGTGTATATATTTAGTGTGTGACTGTGAGTGTGTAGTGTGTGTGTATATGTAAAGTGTATATACTGTATGTAGTGTGTATATATTTAGTGTGTGACTATGTGAGTGTGTAGTGTGCGTGTATATGTAATGTGTATATACTGCATGTAGTGTGTATATATTTAGTGTGTGACTATGTGAGTGTGTAGTGTGTGTGTATATGTAATGTGTATATACTGTATGTAGTGTGTATATATTTAGTGTGTGACTATGTGAGTGTGTAGTGTGTGTGTATATGTAATGTGTATATACTGTATGTAGTGTGTATATATTTAGTGTGTGACTATGTGAGTGTGTAGTGTGTGTGTATATGTAATGAGTATATACTGTATGTAGTGTGTATATATTTAGTGTGTGACTATGTGAGTGTGTAGTGTGTGTGTATATGTAATGTGTATATACTGTATGTAGTGTGTATATATTTAGTGTGTGACTATGTGAGTGTGTAGTGTGCGTGTATATGTAATGTGTATATACTGTATGTAGTGTGTATATATTTAGTGTGTGACTATGTGAGTGTGTAGTGTGCGTGTATATGTAATGTGTATATACTGTATGTAGTGTGTATATATTTAGTGTGTGACTATGTGAGTGTGTAGTGTGCGTGTATATGTAATGTGTATATACTGCATGTAGTGTGTATATATTTAGTGTGTGACTATGTGAGTGTGTAGTGTGCGTGTATATGTAATGTGTATATACTGTATGTAGTGTGTATATATTTAGTGTGTGACTATGTGAGTGTGTAGTGTGCGTGTATATGTAATGTGTATATACTGTATGTAGTGTGTATATATTTAGTGTGTGTGGCTATGTGAGTGTGTAGTGTGTGTGTATATGTAAAGTGTATATACTGCATGTAGTGTGTATATATTTAGTGTGTGACTATGTGAGTGTGTAGTGTGCGTGTATATGTAAAGTGTATATACTGTATGTAGTGTGTATATATTTAGTGTGTGACTATGTGAGTGTGTAGTGTGTGTGTATATGTAATGTGTATATACTGTATGTAGTGTGTATATATTTAGTGTGTGACTGTGAGTGTGTAGTGTGTGTGTATATGTAAAGTGTATATACTGTATGTAGTGTGTATATATTTAGTGTGTGACTATGTGAGTGTGTAGTGTGCGTGTATATGTAATGTGTATATACTGTATGTAGTGTGTATATATTTAGTGTGTGACTATGTGAGTGTGTAGTGTGCGTGTATATGTAATGTGTATATACTGTATGTAGTGTGAATATATTTAGTGTGTGACTATGTGAGTGTGTAGTGTGTGTGTATATGTAATGTGTATATACTGTATGTAGTGTGTATATATTTAGTGTGTGACTGTGAGTGTGTAGTGTGTGTGTATATGTAAAGTGTATATACTGTATGTAGTGTGTATATATTTAGTGTGTGACTATGTGAGTGTGTAGTGTGTGTGTATATGTAATGTGTATATACTGTATGTAGTGTGTATATATTTAGTGTGTGACTATGTGAGTGTGTAATGTGTGTGTATATGTAAAGTGTATATACTGTATGTAGTGTGTATATATTTAGTGTGTGACTATGTGAGTGTGTAGTGTGCGTGTATATGTAATGTAGGGGGTTACTCTGGGACTGATTCCTTCCCCTGTCCCCCATTTCTCTGATGTTACGTCAGCTCCACGCGCTCTGCCCGCCTCCCCTCCACACCCCTCCTTCCACACGCTCTGTCGCCCCCCCCTCCACACCCCTCCTTCCACACGCTCTGTCGCCCCCCCTCCACACCCCTCCTTCCACACGCTCTGTCGCCCCCCCTCCACACCCCTCCTTCCACACGCTCTGTCGCCCCCCCTCCACACCCCTCCTTCCACACGCTCTGTCGCCCCCCCCTCCACACCCCTCCTTCCACACGCTCTGTCGCCCCCCCCTCCACACCCCTCCTTCCACACGCTCTGTCGCCCCCCCTCCACACCCCTCCTTCCACACGCTCTGTCGCCCCCCCTCCACACCCCTCCTTCCACACGCTCTGTCGCCTCCCCTCCACACCCCTCCTTCCACACGCTCTGTCGCCCCCCCTCCACACCCCTCCTTCCACACGCTCTGTCGCCCCCCCTCCACACCCCTCCTTCCACACGCTCTGTCGCCTCCCCTCCACACCCCTCCTTCCACACGCTCTGTCGCCCCCCCTCCACACCCCTCCTTCCACACGCTCTGTCGCCCCCCCTCCACACCCCTCCTTCCACACGCTCTGTCGCCTCCCCTCCACACCCCTCCTTCCACACGCTCTGCCCGCCTCCCCTCCACACCCCTCCTTCCACACGCTCTGTCGCCCCCCCTCCACACCCCTCCTTCCACACACTCTGCCCCCCCCCCACCCCCCTCCTTCCACACACTCTGTCGCCCCCCCCCCCACCCCCCTCCTTCCACACGCTCTGTCGCCTCCCCTCCACACCTCCACACACTCTGCCCCCTCCACCCCCCACCCCCCCTCCCCCCTCCTTCCACACGCTCTGTCGCCTCCCCTCCACACCTCCACACACTCTGCCCCCCCACCCACCCCCCTCCTTCCACACGCTCTGTCGCCTCTCCTCCACACCTCCACACACTCTGTCTCCCCCCCCCCCCCCCCACCCCCACCCCCACCCCCCCTCCTTCCACACACTCTGTCGCCCCCCCTCCACGGGGGCGCATTCTTACTGCAAGTGCTTTTATTCTATTATAGCTGATTGTCTTGGACTGTCACTCTGCAGCTCTGAAGCCGTTTACATAACCAAACCGGCAAAGCCCTGTGAGATGCCATGTAAACAAGCACCTCCTTCATCTCATCCACCACAACAGCACAGGCACACACACATACACACACACCATATTTTAATTTTACATATGCATTTAATATTATATTCCATCATTATCACTATTGATTATTGTAATTCAGAAGAAGCCCTTTTCCAGGATAAAATGCAAAGCACTGGGTGATAAATACAATAACACAATAAAAGAAATCTAGCCTGACATTAAACAGCCCAAACTGAAGGAGATATTTAGTGTATCACCGGGAGCTCATTTGTACACTCACAATAAGGAACATGTTTATCAACCACCCTACCATAACGCTTACATTCCTGAGATATGCCCCTGGCCAATGATGAACCACACGCCACATCCATAAACCCTACCATAACGCTTACATTCCTGAGCTATGCCCCTGGCCAATGACAACCACACGCCACATCCATAAACCCTACCATAACGCTTACATTCCTGAGCTATGCCCCTGGCCAATGACAACCACACGCCACATCCATAAACCCTACCATAACGCTTACATTCCTGAGCTATGCCCCTGGCCAATGACAACCACACGCCACATCCATAAACCCTACCATAACGCTTACATTCCTGAGCTATGCCCCTGGCCAATGACAACCACACGCCACATCCATAAACCCTACCATAACGCTTACATTCCTGAGCTATGCCCCTGGCCAATGACAACCACACGCCACATCCATAAACCCTACCATAACGCTTACATTCCTGAGCTATGCCCCTGGCCAATGACGAACCACACGCCACATCCATAAACCCTACCATAACGCTTACATTCCTGAGCTATGCCCCTGGCCAATGACAACCACACGCCACATCCATAAAGCCTCACTGTGCCGAGGAGCAAACTACACACTATCCTCTCTAATAGGATGTTTCCTGCCATCTTAAGAGACGGCTGCTGTACATGACCGGACGTTTGTTGTGGGCTGCTGGTCCATGCTGTGCCCTGTGGAGGCTGGTATAGAGCATTAATGAAAGCAGCCCCAGGCTGCGGGCTGGACTGCAGGGAAACACAGGGGATGCTGGGAGTAAGCAGGACAGCTAAGAGCACATCGCTACTGCCCTGACAAAACAACAAGACATGCAGCGGGAGGGGCAAAGCAGTGCCAGCATGTGTGTGTGTATAAGCAGAGGATGTGTACTTACTGCTGAACAGTGTGTGTGTGTGTGTGTGTGTGTGTGTGTGTGAAAGAGAGAGAGAGTAGTATGTGTGTATAAGGAGAGGTTGTTTACTTACTGCTGTACTGTGTGTGTGTGTGTGTGTGTGTGTGTGTGTGTGTGTGTGTGTGTGTGTGTGTGTGTGTGTGTGTGTGTGTGTGTGTGTGTGTGTGCGTGAGTAGTATGTGTGTGTGTGTGTGTGTGTGTGTGTGTGTGTGTGTGTGTGTGACGCGAGAGCAGTAAGTGTGTATAGTATAGGATGTGTACTCACTGCTGTACAGAGTGTGTATAGTATAGTATGTGTACTCACTGCTGTACAGAGTGTGTATAGTATAGGATGTGTACTCACTGCTGTACAGAGTGTGTATAGTATAGTATGTGTACTCACTGCTGTACAGAGTGTGTATAGTATAGGATGTGTACTCACTGCTGTACAGAGTGTGTATAGTATAGGATGTGTACTCACTGCTGTACAGAGTGTGTATAGTATAGTATGTGTACTCACTGCTGTACAGTGTGTATAGTATAGGATGTGTACTCACTGCTGTACAGAGTGTGTATAGTATAGGATGTGTACTCACTGCTGTACAGTGTGTATAGTATAGGATGTGTACTCACTGCTGTACAGAGTGTGTATAGTATAGTATGTGTACTCACTGCTGTACAGAGTGTGTATAGTATAGTATGTGTACTCACTGCTGTACAGAGTGTGTATAGTATAGGATGTGTACTCACTGCTGTACAGAGTGTGTATAGTATAGGATGTGTACTCACTGCTGTACAGAGTGTGTATAGTTTAGGATGTGTACTCACTGCTGTACAGAGTGTGTATAGTATAGGATGTGTACTCACTGCTGTACAGAGTGTGTATAGTATAGTATGTGTACTCACTGCTGTACAGAGTGTGTATAGTATAGGATGTGTACTCACTGCTGTACAGAGTGTGTATAGTATAGGATGTGTACTCACTGCTGTACAGAGTGTGTATAGTATAGTATGTGTACTCACTGCTGTACAGAGTGTGTATAGTATAGGATGTGTACTCACTGCTGTACAGAGTGTGTATAGTATAGGATGTGTACTCACTGCTGTACAGTGTGTATAGTATAGGATGTGTACTCACTGCTGTATAGAGTGTGTATAGTATAGTATGTGTACTCACTGCTGTACAGAGTGTGTATAGTATAGGATGTGTACTCACTGCTGTACAGAGTGTGTATAGTATAGGATGTGTACTCACTGCTGTACAGAGTGTGTATAGTATAGGATGTGTACTCACTGCTGTACAGAGTGTGTATAGTATAGGATGTGTACTCACTGCTGTAGTACAGAGTGTGTATAGTATAGTATGTGTACTCACTGCTGTACAGAGTGTGTATAGTATAGGATGTGTACTCACTGCTGTACAGAGTGTGTATAGTATAGGATGTGTACTCACTGCTGTACAGTGTGTATAGTATAGGATGTGTACTCACTGCTGTACAGAGTGTGTATAGTATAGTATGTGTACTCACTGCTGTACAGAGTGTGTATAGTATAGTATGTGTATTCACTGCTGTACAGAGTGTGTATAGTATAGGATGTGTACTCACTGCTGTACAGAGTGTGTATAGTATAGGATGTGTACTCACTGCTGTACAGAGTGTGTATAGTATAGGATGTGTACTCACTGCTGTACAGAGTGTGTATAGTATAGGATGTGTACTCACTGCTGTACAGAGTGTGTATAGTATAGTATGTGTACTCACTGCTGTACAGAGTGTGTATAGTATAGGATGTGTACTCACTGCTGTACAGAGTGTGTATAGTATAGGATGTGTACTCACTGCTGTAGTACAGAGTGTGTATAGTATAGTATGTGTACTCACTGCTGTACAGAGTGTGTATAGTATAGGATGTGTACTCACTGCTGTACAGAGTGTGTATAGTATAGGATGTGTACTCACTGCTGTACAGAGTGTGTATAGTATAGGATGTGTACTCACTGCTGTACAAAGTGTGTGAGAGAGTGAGCAGTAAGTGTGTATAGTATAGGATGTGTACTCACTGCTGTACAGAGTGTGTGAGAGAGTGAGCAGTAAGTGTGTATAGTATAGGATGTGTACTCACTGCTGTACAGAGTGTGTGAGAGAGTGAGCAGTAAGTGTGTATAGTATAGGATGTGTACTCACTGCTGTACAGAGTGTGTGAGAGAGTGAGCAGTAAGTGTGTATAGTATAGGATGTGTACTCACTGCTGTACAGAGTGTCTATCCAGGAGAGTCGGGGAAGTCCTTGGGTGCTCAGGGGCTCCATACTCCCGATCCAGTAACGGCTGCTTTCCCAACCACTTCCCTCCCTTTTATATTCTGTTTTTTCCCCTCCCTTTCTTTTCTCTTCTTTCAGCGCTGAGCGGTGATGCTCATCCCGGAGTGAAGGGCGAATCCGCACAAACTCAAAAGACCCTCCGCTTCTGGGCTGCGACTCACAGAAGGACTAACAGCGCGAGCGGCCAGGCAGCAAGAGGCTGGAGCCAAGCACAGCCAACCGTTGCTAAGGCAGGGAAAAGCTCTCTCGCTCTCGCGCTCTGCCTCTCTTGTTCTCAAACCCTCCCTCCCTCCTCTCTCGCTCTCTGCCTCTCCTCAGCTCGGCTATAAAAATGAATTTCCCCCAGGCTTGTTCTTTCCTTCCCAGTCGCTTTGCAAAGAAGCACCAAAAAAATAACAAGGGGGAGCAGAAAGCACAAAAACCAGAGGATGCTTTGTAGAGCTGACTGCCGATCTCTGTTTGGCAGCCTCTCTCTCCCTCACTCTCTCCCTCTCCCTCACTCTCTCTCTCTCCCTCACTCTCTCTCTCTCCCTCACTCTCTCTCTCTCCCTCACTCACTCTCTCTCTCCCTCACTCTCTCTCTCTCCCTCTCTCTCTCCCTCGCTCTCTCTCTCTCGCTCGCTCGCTCTCTCTCGCTCACTCTCTCTCTCTCCCTCACTCTCCTCCCTCGCTCTCTCTCTCTCGCTCGCTCGCTCTCTCTCGCTCACTCTCTCTCTCTCTCTCTCTCTCTCTCCCTCACTCTCGCTCTCCCCTCACTCTCTCTCTCTCTCTCTCCCTCGCTCTCTCTCTCTCCCTCCCTCACTCTCTCTCCCTCCCTTGCTCTCTCTCGCTCACTCTCTCTCTCCCTCGCTCTCTCTCTCTCTCTCTCGTTTGCTCGCTCTCTCTCTCTCTCCCTCACTCTCTCTCTCTCTCGCTCGCTCTCTCTCTCTCGTTTGCTCGCTCTCTCTCTCTCGTTTGCTCGCTCTCTCGCTCGTTCTCTCTCCCACACACTCTCTCCTCCTTACTAGCTCCCCCACTCGCTAACACACACACACACACACACTCTCTCCTCCTTACTAGCTCCCCCACTCTCTCTCACACACACACACACACACACTCTCCTTACTAGCTCCCCCTCTCTCTCACACACACACACACACACACACACACACACACACACACACACACACACACACACACACACACACACACACACACACATACACACACACACACACACACACACAGTCTCTCTCAGGCTGCATTAGTGCTTCTCTCCAGAGGAGCATTGCTCTGGTTTAATAGGTAGCCTCCCAGCTAATGTGTTCCTATGTATCCCACTAACACACAGACACTCCACTTGTTTTCTACGGCACAAGTGCCCTGTAGGACCCTCTACCGAAGGCTCTCCATCTGCTAACGCTAATGACACGCTCCCGAGACGCTGATGAGGATGCGGCGCTCTCTCCCGTGTTGTGAATATCACACACTTCTTCACACACGTCAGGGGCAGAGATGAGGAGAGGAGAGGCCAGGACAGAGAGAAGAAAGTGTGTCACAGAAACAAAAGGAATGAGTCTCGTTGTGTGCGCTAACGCTAACACAGGCAAGAAGCCAGAGAGAAGGCCAGCGGAGGAGGGGAGGGGGAGAGAGGGAAAGGGGTAACTAGACTTGGGGGTGGAGAGGTGACGAGAGGGAGGGGGAGAGAGAAAAGAGGAGGAGGAGCAGGAGGAGCGATGTGGGCTTTGACAGATGGGGTGCCGGCCTGTCTTCTCCCACTCCAAGAGTCGGGTGGTAATGAGCCGTGTCCACTCACTAGTGCCCCCCCCAACCCCCCGCCCCCGCTCTCCCCCACTCCCTGGGACACCCGCTGGACGGAGCCGGGTGTGGGGCAAAAACAACCATACATACAGAACTGCTATATTAGCCGACAGTCCCGTTCAACTTGCTCCAGTCAATGGAAGAAGCCCCTGTTGGAATTGCGTGGATCGCGTATCACAGAGAGATTCAGGGTCTGATGAGATTCGGTCTGACGTGGCGGCACCTTACTGAGCTCAAGTGTTGCTTTAAACGAACGGAACCACAATCTGCTGTATCTCCACAGAACAGAACCGTGTGAGAGTCCGTTTTCACAGATCCCACCCTAATGATCCCGCATACAGGAACCCAACAGAGGAGAAGACGTTAGGAAAACCAACCTTTCCATCCAGATCGAAAACAACTCCTCTCACTGTCAATCCTGTGTCAGTATCTTCCAATTCAGCAAACGCACATGCGCAAAATTTTCCAAAAGGCCATGCTCTGAGGGTCGTGTCTTCTCTGCATGTGCGTGAGGCTGTGGTAGCGGGTGGGCGTGTCTCCGGACCGCAGGTCACAGGTCATAGGTCACAGGTCAGGGCAGAGAAAACCTCAAGTTAGGCCCGACGGACCAAACGTCCGCCGGCCGTCAGCACTCGCCACCGTCAGCAGATGGCACGCTCCACCTGTCCCAGTCACAGATAAGACAGGGAGCGGTTTGAAGGCCGTAAAACAGCGGCAGCCCCCCGGAGCGGGAAAAGCGTGAGAATGGAGGGAAAGGTGGAAATGAAATCAAACAGCGACGGAGACGCAGACTGTAAATTATACAGGCCCGATCGATGAGGTTTTCACAGGTGCTGAGAAAACACACCGACGTGACTGAGTGCAGGAATAACCCTCACGCAGACACGGGATATCCCGCTCTGTGACCGTCCGCGGCAGCATCGCTAAATTTACAACCCAGGACTCCCCCCCCGCAAACAGCAGTAAATTCACAGCGCATTGTTGGTTCCAACAAAAAGTATTGGGAGTTATTACTGTAAAAGGACTACATGATATCTCAACATAAGGAGTGTAGTGTGCAACCCGGGTCGAAACAGAATAATTTCATTAACGTCTACGTTAGGTTCAGTTTCTGTGGTACAGTTCACTACGTGGTCGGAAACGATGTTTCAATTAGGCTTCAACTTCCGCTTTTCTGGCTCACCCGCCTGACAGGAGAGGACGTGAGTCTGAGATCAGCGTCTACACACCGCACCGTCTCCTGGATAAAGATGCCAATTAACAGCGGATATGATTCTGAAAGCCATGCAATGTTACAAAGCCCTCCCCCACCCCCAATCTCAGCTTTGTGTTTAATGGGGGGTCGGGCACATATAACTGAAGCGGAACAACTTCAATTAGGACACAAAAGCTCACGAGGGCCCCCTCCCCCAATCCCCTCACCCCCAGCCCAGCACGCAGAGGGTGTGTGGGCTTTGTCTACCAACAAAGAGCACACTTAATGCCAGCTGAAGGGCCAGTCCAGGGGCCTCCACGGAAACCCATGGAAACCCACGGAAAATAATAATCTTCTCCAAGGTCGTGTCTGCAGGCTGACTTTTAAGCCCGGACCGCCTAATTTGGAAGAGTGCGTGTGGAGACAGGGATCAGAAGGGGGCGGGGGGTATAGGGGGGAAATGTATGCTGAAAGATGGGGGAAACGGTTTTAGATTTTGATTTAGACTGTCACGCGCACGCGCACATGCTCAGACTGAACGAGACACAAAGAGCCGACAGAATCAGCTCACAGTTGACTGCAGAAGTGGCGCTTCATCAAAAATAGATTTCCACGAGAGCTCAAACGAGCCTTTGTTTGAGATGTGGGGCAGGACCGGGTCTTTAGCCGCGGATGTAGAGGCTCCAGAGGAGCGCTGTAGCAGACTGGCATGGCTGGGGTACCCCACTGCCTGCGGGCACAGCAAAACAAAGACACGCACACACAGACACACACATATACACACACACGTGCGCGCACACAGACACACACACACACACACACACACACACATGCGCTTCAAACCCATGGCCATGAAAAATTCATTTGGTGTCACAGTGTGAGATAAAAGGCCATCACCGTCTGCGAGCGGAGTCTTTATAGAGGCGCGAGAAACCGAACCGCGCAAAGACACCTCCGGTCCTCCCCGTGAGAGGAGCTGGCAGCAGCAAGGAGAGAGGCTTCAAAAGGCAGGGGAAATACGCGCGTAGCAGCGCGCTACGCTAACAAGGCTCTTCGCCATGCGCCAGAAGAGCACAGCACGCCAAAGCCCGGCCCCACATCACCGCCACAAACCGTGTCCCCGGCTAATCTAGTCTCAGGACCATACACTGCACGTGCATTTAGAAAACACCACTGGCCAGTTATTTTTGTTTTGTTTTTAAAAGATGAAAACGGTATCGTGTGACCCTTTCCTTCACCGCCCTAAATCAGACGGACTGCTTAGCGGCCCAACCGCTGTTCTGTTCCGCGATTCCGTCTTTGGGGAAAATCACTCTATTTTGTCCTCGTAAAATAAAATAAATAAATAAAAGAAATACTCTTTAATGGAGCAAAGCAACACTGAGTGTGGAAAGAGGGCGGCGCTGAGCCAAGGTCAGAGGTCAGGGGTCAGGGGTCAAACCTGGCACGGCACAGACAAGCTCAGGGGAGGGATCATGTTCCCCCAGTCCACTCTGATGGGTTCTCTTAGGGTGGCACCATCTGTCACCTCTCCCTCCCCAAAAACAGTCACTCTCCCGCTAATGTGTCTCCAACACTGGGACTCTGTTCCAGCACTGCGGAGCCCCTGCATGACTGACAGGACATTCAGTCCTCCTCACTCACAGCTACAGACACAGCTACACAGAGCACAGGTGCTTTCTGGGAAGGACAGAGCGGTCTCCCTGCCATAGGGCTGACTGCTCTGTCTGACATAGACAACCCCCCCTGCTGGCCCTTAGCAACCACAGGCACAAAGCAGCAACAGCCTACACATGCATTACAAACTGCATACAACTGCCCTGCTGTTATATGAGAAATACTGCTGGGCTCCATCATAAGGAGGAGGTGCATTATATCTATGTTACTCCCCCTGTCTGTAGTGATGGCGCAGCATTAAGATTTATCACAATAACTTCCACCCGTAGTTAACGACTGAACACTAATGAGCATTCTGCCCGCCTCATATCTCCCAGATTTGGCTTACCAATGCGGCGGATTAAACAATTAGTCAGGCCCAATCATTTAAAGCTGCGTCCGGTTCGTTAGTCGCAGAAACACAGGGAAACGCCCCCCTCTAACTGCCCCCATCGTCCTGCACTTCCTAAGATGCTTCGAAAAAGGCTAAAACAGCCAGAAGAACTGGCAAAAGAAAAGCAATGCCCTTAACTGTTTGACGGCTCGGTGTCCGATAGCTCCTGCTCTTTAGCTCGTTAGCTGGATTTGCGTTAGCGGGTTGATTTGTTTAGTGGTCCTCTCATGGTTGAAGTCCAAACACAAATA
>CM056389.1:29991477-30113977 GCA_029718625.1 Synaphobranchus kaupii | reverse complement strand
TAAAATTGTACTGGGCATAAATTATTTTAATAGCAGTTTTTCCCCAGCGAGTGACGTATTTAAAACTACTGTATGACCTCTGGAGTAAAGAGGGGGAGAGGGGGCTAGCTCGCGTTAGCATGCGCTCTTACTGACCCCTCTCCGCAAATCCAACGTCGGTCTGCGCTTTGCGTTTGGCTCAGGATGGCTTTTCCCTTAATTTCCCCCATTTCATACCGGCTTTCAAAGCGGCTCGCGACTAATGGGGAAACACTCAACCGACGTCAACTCACAGAACGTGCCCTCGAATAACCCTCTATCGGTCGACGCGGCTCTCTGAAAAGCCAGCAGTAGTTTACTCGCGATTATCTTTCAGTGTGTACAGCAATTGCAATTAGGGCTTTGAAATCATTCGTTTTCTTTTTTCCCGGAAGAAGCCAGTAAAGCTTTTGAAAAATGAACCGACGGGGGATTATGTTGGGCTTGATGCAGAGAAGACACCGAGTGGCCTTCACAGGGCAGATTTGCACGTCACCACTGGCACAACCAAACCAAATCTGGATTTCAACACTGAAAGCCCCTGAATGCACTGAGATGGAGCCCGTCATGTTTTAGTAGCGCAAGCACACCACTTCGGTGCTCATCGGAGAATTTCCTCGCGCCTCACGCAGCTCGTGTGATTAAAGGGGGAAATACTGAGAGGCATTTAATTTTCAGCAGTTTAGTCATAAAGCCGGATATAAAAAGTTTTTTTTTTAAAGCATGCAACTCTCACAACTCACTACAGACGGAAAGCGCTTTCATATAATCCACCGGCTGTCAGTCTGACATGCTTTGAAAAATGGGGGCGTGTCGTGTGAAATTATAGACTTGACTAAATAAAAGTTCAATATATATTTTTTAAAACACGCCTTAGAGAAGATCTGGCGACATGTTTTCGGGGTGTCAAATTACTTGTCAAAAATTTTTTTTTTTTTTTTTTTTTTTTTACATTTACCTTCAACTGTTCAATGGGTAACAAAAAACAATTGGAGCTTATTTTGTGTTCACTTACAAAAAATTATTTTTGAAATCACAGAAGTACAGGTTTTTTGAGCTGTTTTTGGACCTGTAGCCTTTAAAGGTCTCCAGTGATGGATGATTTATGAACCCACTGTGCAAGGCCACTGCACTCAACGGACGGCTCATGGGACAGTTTAGTGGGGGACTCATTTGTGGCTCGCCCACCTACACCACACACACCTTAGTGTGCAGCACTGTGACTTACAGCTCCCGTGACTCAGACATCCCCTCTGGCTGTGACACAATGAAAAGAGTCCACGTTGCAATGATGAATGGCTCCATTCACCAGACAGCAGCTGCCACAGCGCTGACACACTGGCCTAAGAAAGAGAGCTCTGCTTACACTTGGGGTCACACTCACAAAGCAGTTACACATTTGTGAAAAGGCTACATGAGCTGGAATGTGGTAAGTTGCAGCCTCTTCCGTTTCTTCCATTTCAGACCTTTCAGTTCAGTTTCTAGCTCTTCATACAAAACGTCAGGCTACTCTAACTGGTACATGAACAGTCCTTGCAGTCCTGCCCTTAGTTTTCTGGCACTGTATATCAGATAATACAAACAGCGTGTGTCTGTTTTAAGCTTACTCGATGGACGTATAAGCAGACCCACCAAAGAAAATAAAACCTGAATCTACAGTTGCTTGCAAAGGCAGTAACACATAATATCCACAAGAGGTCGCTGCGCTCACAATCCAAAACAGGGACCAGTTACAAATGTGCCCACCCGCTCATAAATGAGGAAAATGTGTAACCTGTGAATAATTACCATGTGTCCTTTCAAATTTTGCAAATGCCTCTCCAACAAATTAACTTCAAGGGTACTACAAGACTATAAAACAGTTTCTTTTATCGCTGACCAACAGTTGTTTGATCGTTAGTTGTTGCAGTAGAATGAATTTGTTTGCAGCACAGGGGCATTGTCCAAGTTCCTCATTTTTATACAGTGTGAAGCACAGAGAACGGAACATTAAATGGCAGGAGAATACAGAGAAATGGTGTAATCACGCCGTTGACACCATTTTAATTTTCTGCTGAATGTGAGTCACGCCTTCACGCTTTCAGCAACGTGGGTCGAGTTGTGCGGTTCCTCCACTGAAAATATTTAGCCACTCTTGTCGTGGCCTGGGGGCTATTCCACAAAACAGGATTCTCACAGTTATCCAGATAACTGTGAGAACGATATGGCTGTATCGTCACATTAGTGATATTTCAGTTGATGAAAATGCACCAGAATCTGGTTTATGAGTGTGATCTAGTCATACATAGGCCTACTGTTAGCTACTGATATTGAAGAAATTTTCATGGTATTATTTTAGAGCTATCTGGCTAACTTGCTGATCCTGCTTTGTGGAATACCTCCCTGGCCACCACAAGGCACGGACTGGTCGAGCAGGCCACGTAGGAGGGGAAAGCGGAAATATCTAAGGGAAATTTTGAGGGTCTTCTGTTGTGCGAGGAAGAAAGTAATCTTGTTCACCGAATAATTGTGAAAATAGGAGACAGTGATGATTTGTGACTGAAATGAAGGTGAGGGAGGGGGCGGATGTGCGCGCGGTTTCCGTGAGACCGCACTCTTGCCTTTATAGGATACGAGGCCTCGCCGCAGCACAGAGAGATTCACTGCAGCCAACGACACTACGTCAGTCTGGGGAAATAGCAAGCTCATTCCAACGGCGATCGAGAAGTTGACACAAAAGAACGACTCATTTTGTGTTTGCACAATGACATGTAGGTACTTTTACACAACTGGAAGTGGAACAGAACCAGCACGTCGTTGATACTCCAACATCGAAAGACTGCCCGCTTTATTTCGTTTTCATCGAAACCTAAAACCCAAAACCTCTCAAAAGAATAGGCAGAAAGAAGGAGGCAGTGTTAAACTGCAGGCCTGAGTGGTCTATCATTTCTATTCCACTGAGCTAAAGAGGACAGTGAAAATTATATCTGGTTGAAAGGAATGCCAAACTAACGGTTTGTTAACTGATACTTACTTTTGACCTTTTTTTGGATGGTCAAAAACTTTTTTGGAGGAAAACAATCACTTACTAACATAGGGGCTGAACAAATAACAATGCCAAGAACCCCCACCTTAAGTTTTATGTCCTCCCGTGCAAAAAGACAGAGCCAATGAGGAGGGGGAAAAAGTGGATTCTTCTAGCCATTAGACGTGAGGGGAAATGAGGAAAACTCTGGGATCCTGAATCAAGGCACATGTATATTTGTAGCAGCCATTTTGTCACCAGTAAGGAGCTATTTATCTCAACAAAAAACATTTTCAATGTACAAAAATGCCAAGTTACTAACACTTACAAAAAACTGTATATACGTCATTAAAACTTGCTCAATCTAGGCCTGCCGTTAAAAGTATTGATATCAAAATGAGGTCAAGTTACAACAAAACATATTGGCTAACGTTATCTTAGTTCACACAAATTAAACAAGCTCTATTCCAAAGAAATGCTACCCAATGTTTCCAAAATTATTTCATGTAGCTTGGCCCTGTGCTTTTTCATCTTACCATCTGAAGAGAATGTGGTGCTGTATAGCTATGGGGCATGCCCCTCCAACGTGCCACGGATCGATGACATACCTGCCATCCCAATAACTTACATAAACTGTAAGAGGCTGTGTCAAAACGGTAATTTGTTGTTTAATTTGTTTCTTTAGGATGTGAAGTCACCTCACATGACCTGTAGCTAACTACGCAACGTTACATGTTACATCACAATGTAAAGAAACACCGTTAGCTAGCTAGCTAACATTATTATGATAGCTGCTTTTAATGTTAGCATCTTCACTTCAACTAACGTAGCTAGCTTGCTCACCATAACATTAGTTAGCCCGACGTCCTTAACATGGATAGTAAGCTAAAAATAATGCGAACATAATTCTAATTATAGTGTCGTCAGTGCAATTTAACTTAACGTCACTTACTCTCTCCGAACATTTATCTCGAAGCCAGTAGTGAAAAAGGAAACAAAGCTTTACAATGTCGAGTTTTTCGATGTACCTGGCCCTCTCTGTAGGGAAGAGACTGATGAAATGGTCCGTAAAACTGTTGTACGTTGAACTGGCGATGTAATCTAGTCTGTCTGGCCAAGTGGCCATGTAGCCTGTTTACTTTCGCGCGGCTCAGCCCATCGTAGGCATGGCCTTCATTGGATGACGTTATGCATGCACCATCTCCATGATGCAAATTGCAGTTAAAACTTCGGCCAATACACAGTCACATGTCAATAAAGTCACTATACGTTAACAACCGCTCCGAACACATTCAGGCAACTATAAATAAAAACGTGGGTTTAGACAGCAGCTTTGAATAGCAGCCTCAAGTAAAGGGGATTACCTGTTTATCAGCGCATAACATCCTTACCGTCAAGATATAGCTAGCTCTCAAACAAACACAGTCTAGCCTTAAACTGCAGCAAGCTACCCCACCCAGGAGCTCTCACAAAACTCAGAGCATCATCATAAACTACATTATTGCTATTGTCATTATAATCATCATGATAATCCTCCTCTGAAAACACCTCTGGGATTATGCATCATACATCAGTTCCCCCAGCCTCCCTCCATGGTTGTATCTGTGTGCAAGCTTTCTGTCGAGTACAGCTGAGATTTCAGTTTTTTTGTGATATCCCAAAATAGCACGAGATGGAAAACATTGTCCTGCTGATTTAGTATCAGCGACACTAAATCGCACTTCCTCTGGGCACAAGGTGTGCGCACATGCGTACATTCATTCACGCCAAAACATTAGGCCCTACCTTTATTCCAGTACTGGGAAAGACAGTTTTAGTCAGGTATTGGGGTTACAGCTGTTTGGCATCATAACATTCGGCTAAATTAGTTTTTAAGAATTCAGACACAGCATGGCCATAATGTGAATACCATGCTACAGTACAGGACACACAGGTACTGAAAACATTGAAGAATATAGCCAGAATATTACACCAGCTCCAGCTATACATCTGTAGAGCAGTACAACCTCTGTCTCCAAATATGGGGGGGGGGGGGGGGGGGGGGGTGTCAAAGAAAGCTTAACCACACATGCAGTCACCATTAAATAAATTACCTCAAAGCCATGAGAGAGATTCAAATACAAGTAATTCCAAATAATTTCAACGGTTTGCATTTTAGCGGCCATAGAAAGACAGAAAAGGCCTTAAAGACTAAACGGGAAAAGTTGTAGAAGACAATCTAGGTGCCTTACAACGCTCAACCTGGCTTGCAAAGACCACAGAACTGCCCTGAACATCCTGCCGTATGCTGTGGTTTCCATGGCAACCAGAGGCTTGCAGCCAACCATCACTCACCGTGGTTCTCTTGTTTCAGGTCAGGGCCATTTACAGTTCACAGAAATAGACCTTGTTGTAACGGCATCAAACAATTAAGAATTTAAACGAAGGCAATCATGCTCCATTACAGCCCCAATGTTCCTAGTAGGCTGGGGATTGTATTGCATCACTATAGTGTCTTTGCCAGGGAAGCCATGCATTAAAAAACACGATGCCCTTGCTTAAAAATTGTGCAAAGTAACAGCTAAGATCTGGCTGACTGGAAACCATATTCTCTTCACTTATTAAGTCCGTAAAAAGGATGGACCTTTGGATCTCTGGCTAAGATTCAAACCAACCACAATGCACTTTTCCCATTACCTGGCTTAAAGGGATAGTTCGGAATTTTGGACATAATGTCTCAATTACAACTTACCCATGATGTAGTTGATTGATGGAAACCATTTTCAGCTAATTCCATGCTGTCCCTTCTTTTGAACATACACACGTTGCTAATGCTAGCGCAACTCTAAGGTAACCGGTAGCATCCACTACCAAACGCACTTAAACACTCCACAGTGCACCCAAAGCAAATAAAATACGACGGCAGTCTATCGGGGTTATTTTGAGTGTTTATACCATCATTTTTGAAGTCAAACTATCATTGAATAACAACAAAGAATATCCACTATCTGTGGAAGTACGGCGGCGGAGCGAACGTGGCCATTCCAACTTGTTGCTCTTCTTTGTTGTTGTAGTCGACCAGTGCCGGCACTACATTCGTAGGTAACGTAAAGTATCGCTCCACCGCCGTACTTCCACAGAGAATATAGGTCAACACAAAGTAAAGGATTCAACGATGGTTTCACTTCAAAAATGATGGTATAAACACTCAAAATAACCCCCCGTCTTTTGCCATTTGTTTTCTCAAAGGAACAGACGCAGTGGCGTGCCGATCTGAAATGTATTGGGGAAAAGACGTGTGTAACTGAAGAGCAGCAAGCGTTCTTTCGCTCTCAGGTGCATTGCACATTATGTCTGATGGCATTTGTGACTGCTGCTGATGACACAGCTGATGCAGCCACCAGCTGACAATCCACAGGCCCAGGGGCTCTCTCTGGTCTCACTGTGCTCTTCCCTTAGCCACCAGGTGAAGATCCACAGGCCCAGGGGCTCTCTCTAGTCTCACTGTGCTCTTCCCTTAGCCACCAGGTGAAGATCCACTGGCCCAGGTGCTCTCTCTGGTCTCACTGTGCTCTTCCCTTAGCCACAAGGTAAAGATCCACAGGCCCAGGTGCTCTCTCTGGTCTCACTGTGCTCTTCCCTTAGCCACCAGGTGAAGATCCACTGGCCCAGGTGCTCTCTCTGGTCTCACTGTGCTCTTCCCTTAGCCACCAGGTAAAGATCCACAGGCCCAGGTGCTCTCTCTGGTCTCACTGTGCTCTTCCCTTAGCCACCAGGTAAAGATCCACAGGCCCAGGTGCTCTCTCTGGTCTCACTGTGCTCTTCCCTTAGCCACCAGGTAAAGATCCACAGGCCCAGGTGCTCTCTCTGGTCTCACTGTGCTCTTCCCTTAGCCACCAGCTGAAGATCCACAGGCCCAGGGGCTCTCTCTGGTCTCACTGTGCTCTTCCCTTAGCCACCAGCTGAAGATCCACAGGCCCAGGGGCTCTCTCTGGTCTCACTGTGCTCTTCCCTTAGCCACCAGCTGAAGATCCACAGGCCCAGGGGCTCTCTCTGGTCTCACTGTGCTCTTCCCTTAGCCACCAGGTGGGGATGAAACACGCTCATAACTGGCTACTACTGCACTATGCCACAGCCCCTCTATCATTACATTACGTTACGTTCATTTGGCAGACACTTTTATCCAAAGCGACGTACAATAAGGGCATATCAAAGGTTTAGAAGCAACTACAAAATAGGTCAGACAAAGCACATTTCTATCATAAAGTAGCAGCTACCCATAGACATGAAACAACATGCTGCACAAATATGCTAATTGCTAAACAGATGCTATCGAAAAACAGATCAGCGTCCGGTCACCTGTAGAAAACCCTTCTGTGAACTCAAATTATGCATGTAAAATTAAACGGTGAATGTGATGGACTGCAGCAGAGTGGAATAGTTAATACTTTTTTAAAATTTTTATTACTGCTTTTGGCTTTGGTCTCATTGCTGTGAGCTTCCTCAGTGCCAAAGTTGTGACAATTTGGATACTCAAGGGCAAAAGCACACTGTGGTTAGACTGAGCACGGACTTTAGCCAAGCACAGTTTGATAAATCGAACAAATCATTTCTGTATAAACACGCTTATAAATCGGGTTGTCAATCACTTATCAGTCATGTTCAAGATTGAAATTAATAAAAAAACACTGGTGGCAGTGAGGGGGAATGTAGAAGCGTACACCCAGAAACCTTAAGAAGCAGTTGAGTGGATCAGCTTGCAGAACAACATAAAATAAGAAATAAGAGAGACTGCCCAGGCGGCTTAGACTTGTTCAGCTCTGCGTATTATTTTTAAGACTCTTACAGATGCTTATTCAAATTCAGCCTATTCAAGGAGCTGACAGGAAACTGATGAAATCTGGGTGATTTCCAGGTGCATTGAGTGGCGCCGTTAAACAATAACGGGGGATTTGACAATGCCTGACCCCTGCCTCTACCCAGCCAACCTGCTACAGGGTTCTCAGTAACAAAAGACGCTTCTGGTGAGACTGCCAATAGAATTCCCGAGGGAGGGGCTCTCATCCCAGGTGTGTGTGTGTGTGTGTGTGTGTGTGTGTGTGTGTGTGTGTGTGTGTGTGTGTGTGTGCCGTAACGCAAGAGTGGAGTTCAGAAAAAACAGGTAACAGAGCTCACAATACTGGGTTCCGCCAAGCCTGTCGAAAAAGCGCTGAGCAGCCACTATAACCGCTCTCTGATAAGGGGAAACAGGCAGGATCGGCGCTCACATGACTGCCTGGGTATCCGAGTTTATCCTGTTTAGCCACAAAAGAGGGAACTACAATAACGGGCCACTCGTCTTACAACCTTTATCGAGCCACAAGAGAGAAAACGTGGGATCATTTTTCCAGTAAATCTGTGAACGGGGAGAAGAGCGTGTTCCAGTAAGTGCGAGATGGCAGGGGGATTGGGGTCTCGCTCAGGCAACCCGACGCGCAGCTTAGTGAACGCAGCGGTTCAGTCACAGGAGGCTGTCTGAGGGAAAAGGCTTTTACGCAGAGCTCATTCACCCGTGAACAGCTTCCTGTGCATGAGGAGCTGCAGAGGTAACCGCTCTGTCAGAACTCATTCAGTCAACTGAGTCACCACAAACCACCTGGCACAGGCACAGGCAGACACCAGCATATGCCCCAAGACAAGACAGCAAAATTACCCACAGCAGCAATTTTTTTTATTTTTTTTTTAACTTACCACAGGTGCCCTTTTTTATGTGCATATTCCACCCGCCCCCCAAAAAAAGTCCCTGCACTCACACCACGGTCACTCTCATGACGTCTGACACCTTATGACTCTTCACTTTAACCACGATGAGACCGCGGTGAAGCGAGAGGCGATCCGTGTCCGCGTGCGACGTGCGTCGCGCTGCGTGTGCCCGCCCACAACCCCGGCGGATCATATTAACCTGCTTAAGCGTGTCAGTTGCACGCTGATCTGGAGTTTCACACTTTGTGCAGATGCAAAGCGAGCTCGACTGCAGGATGTACGAGTGCAGAAGGTCCTTTTCGAATGACTTCCTGCCCGAGGATAGATTCACACCGCACGCCTTCCACAACAATGGCCAATTCTTCCTTGCGTTTTCTTATTGCGTTATAGTCAATAGGGTGTTCTATACCGCCTGTACAGGTGCCATTTATCTCTTTCCCCCCTACCGCTCTCACCTAGCTGACCTTCTTCATAGTGGGATTAGAATCCATCAGGCCCACAGACAGAAACACAACACACCAAGTGCAGCAGTATTGCCCATTTACCATGCATTTGACACTGTCCCTTGTGAACACTCAAGCTATGGGTAACTTAGCTTATCATAAGGCATGGATTGTCATGGGAACACATTTCAGAACTTAATTCACAAATCCAGGTCACCGGACATGCATAATCTGCACCATTCATTTTGTCACCAAAAAACGTGGAATACAGACACAATCGAAATACACACCATTTGGACAATCCGGTGCCAAAGTCATAACCTCACATGTGGAAAGCAAAGCAAAGCAAAGCAAAGGGCCAATTGTAACCTAGAGTGGAGCTCCTGCACGAAATACCTGCAGAAAATCTCAACCAATGGCATTTGAGAACCACGCAAAAACCCGTGGATAAACTTCGGTCAGTCTGGACCCGTCTGCAATGCTGCTTCGGCTCAGCGAGACCAAAAAATAGCCCGCAGCTCGATCCGGCCGACCGCGCGGGCTCCCAAAAGCAGACGCAGGCACAGTTTCCCGGCTCGGAGACCACGGTTTCTACTCTGACGGATTGGCAGGATTGGCAGGGAGAGCTGGCTGGCTGTTTTTGTTTTCACGGCACACCGCTCAGCTGGGCAGGCCCAGGCAAGCAGAGCACATCTAAGCACAGGAGAGCTTCACTGCACAGGCTTCCACATGCTCATCTACCAACAGGAATCTGAGAATGAGGGGCAGCACATTGTCCCATTTCTGGGGCCCTTATGCAGAATTCCACAAACCGTTCCTCTGATGATGTAACTGAATCACAGGAGGTTATTACAAGGGAGGCCTCTAGAGACTTACATTTTCATTGCATTTTCAGGAATTTGTTTCGTATATATTCATGTTTAAACCTATTTGACAGAAGCAATTCATTAAAAACATTCAGACCACATGGTGACATTTTCTATATAAATATAAACTAATATTACACAATTACACATAGAGCAATCATGCAACATTTGTAATCGTATAACAATTGTACAATTATATTATGTTTTAAACGAGGCAATATGTTGAAATGTATCCATCTGTCAAAATGTTGGAATACAGGGGGGCTAGGCCAAGGGGAGGTTAACATCAGTAGCAACATTCCAGTGTTTCCCCTAGGATGGAGGTGTAGCAGCGGAGGTGAAGCACTTATATATATATATATATATATATATATATATATATATATATATATATATATATATATATATATATATATATATATATAATAATTTTTAAAAATTCCTATAAAAGTTGTTTTGTGCACTCACAAAGCGCGCCCTGCCGGGAGGTTTCTTTGTGTCTGCCGGCACCAGAGGGGCTCTCAAGGCCTAAGTACATACAGTACAGTCAAGGACAACTACAGGCAGGGGCATAGGTTTCATTTGAACATTGGGGGGGGGGGGGCACAAACAGTAGATGTTCTTTGTGATGATAATGGAGGGGGACACTAATAATATACCATCCAACAGTAGTGAACCATGACTACTGGACCAAGGCCCTCAACCATTCCCGTGAGCAAAGCAACACAAAGTATCGGGGGGTCTGGGGGTCCTCCCCCAGAAACATTTGAGCCTTTTAAAACTAATTTCCTGTATTTCTACACAACCTCACCCAGGGCATTTTCTAAAATAAAATGTTTTATTTATGAACATTTTGGAGAAGTTTTTTTTTTTTTTTTCAAAGCACTAGGCGAGATTTGAGATGCTTTCATATAAATCTAAAGCCATGGTAGGCTAATCACTACATTAGTGGATAAGATAAGTTTATAACATTTTAAACTCTGTGGTTCTCAAACTCGGTCCTGGGGGTCCCCTGTGTATGCTGGTTTCCGTTCCAACCACAATTGCAATCCCAAAATTTTAACAAGCTGTTAATTTTTCTTAATTAGGTGTTTTTCATGTTTAGAGGGATTATTTACCCTCTTAAGACAAATTATGTCAGAAATAGTTATGCATACCACGAAGACGATGCCATGTTCACATTGTGCTTACAGTGCTATCTTGCAAACTATAATACAAGGTAACATTTTTTAAAACTGACCAATTTAAAGACTGGGGTGAATCAATAGGCTCCTAATTCAGTAGTTGAACACTTGTGTTTTAAGTTCCTTAATATTTCCTTAAACTTATTAACACAATGCAGGTTTGGCTCATTATCATTTGCTTTGTCTTTTGAATTGTTCATTATTTACCAAGTCTCTAGTTTTAGTTGCCAATGTGTCCACAATTTCACCAATTCGGAGCCTATTGATTCACCTCAGTCTTTAATTTGTTTAATTTGATCAGTTAAAACATTTTTACCTCTCCTTTTGTAATTGTTTGCAATATAGCACAATGTGAATATTTGACTTTTATTATTCATGACATGCATAGCTATTTCTAACATAATGTGGCTTCAGAGGGGAAATAATCCCTCTAAACATGAAAAACACCTAATTAAGAAAAATCAACAACCTGTTCAAATTCTGGGATTGCAATTGTGATTGGAACGAAAACCAGCATATGCAGGGGGCCCCAGGACCGAGTTTAAGAACCACTGCCTTTAGTGGTAGTCGTCGACATCCCAATTATGGTATTCACATTTCTCTGAACTTCTAAATTAGGCTAATTACAGTGTCTTACAGTGTTGCCGCTTGCGAATACATCAGCCTCTCATGTTGCACTGCAGGGCAATAAACATTTTAAGGAACCAAATAGCCTACATTTAAGAAGCTACAACTGTTTTCTGATGAACCCTGAATAAATTCTCTATTCAATTGTCCAGCAACGTCGACATTTCCACAGTGCTACCTAACGTTATCGCACTCGCGGCTGTAATACATTGCTTGTTGTTATGGAAAAACATGTACTTTTTTTAACGTATATATAAGGCATAGACTGTATAAAAATAAGGAATAGTTAACTAGGTTAGGAACAGCGCATACAGTAGCCTAGCCTACCTGAATGGGGAAACTTCTGGGTCGGCGGTTCTTTTATTCACTGTGGGGATTTTGATTTGATTTTCAGTTGAGAGGACTGTTTCAGGTGAAACGTAGCAAAGGCCGCCTATACACCCACAAACCATCTGCTCTACCCCCGTAACGAGCGTCTCGATTTCATACTAAGTTTCTCGTCTTTCTTTGCGGTCTGACTTCTCCATTACAACCAACCTGATTATGACATATCCATAACGTTACACAAAACACTGGGTTATGGGAATTGAAGTCCATAGTATTATCGGCTTGAGCAATCACCCCTAATTGTTGACTACATATCCCATTTGTGCTTTCATAAACTCGAACTTGTCGTGGCCATGAGATAAACCATTGCTACTGTTTGAAGTAGCGAGGGGGTGGGTCAATAATTCATACTATGTTTACGGGCGTTACATATCTTTCCGCATAAATTTAAGTCATTTTTTACCGTTGTTGCAGCCTTTATTGACTGTAAGCTTTACATGGGAGAGGGATCAATTATGGTTGGGGGGGACAATTTGACTCTTTCCAACATTGGCGGGGACACATCCCCTGTTTCCCCCCATAATCCTACGCCCATGACTACAGGGCTGTGTTCAGATCCGAATTTAATTATTTCTTCCCGTCGTTCCCTTCCCTTGATTCAAGGGAATTCACATTGAAGCAAGGGAAGGGAATGACAGGAAGAAAGCATAAATTTTGGATCCGAACGCAGTCCAGCACTTAAAAATGTTGTACATCTATGGCCTTCTCTCGTCAGAACAGCTGCATTTGCTAGCTAGCACTGGCCATATACGACCTTGCTGAAAGTTAGCTTTGCTTATAAAGTTTGGACACAATCGCATTTCAAATGAGTTTATGACAGCAACTTTTCCATGAAAGCGCTTTACGTTTAAAACCTTTTTACGTTACTCTAAAACGTTTACAAGGCCGTATACTCCAGCATTTTGAAGGGGAGAGAGTGGATTGTTTTGTTTACAAAAAAATTCAGCAGCGGCGGTCATATTTCAGCAGCGGCGTAACTCTGCTGCTAGGTGCATATAGGGGAAACACTGCATTCCTAATCTTGAAGCCTGCCTGATCTTGAAGCCAACATTCCAAGGTGTACAGAACAAAAAAAAAGTATTGAATCTAGAAAGTAGTCATTTTTAATATTTTGTTGCATATCCTTTGCATGCCATGACTTCCTGATGTCTGTGACCCAACAACATCAAAAGACTCTTGATATCTTATTTTCTGGTACTCTTACAAGCGATACTATAACGTCTCTGCATTTGAATGGATCTCTATGAGAATTGTGGGGTGGGACTAGATTTAGCTGTAAATTATGCTGGAACAGTATGGAACACATGGTTGGTAAAGTGGCTGTAAGTCATCGAGGGTCTGAGGTATCAAACGAGCCTCAAAAAACCCATCACTCTGTTTCCTGCCAGATATGCAGTAGATATGGATGGATCACTTTAAGGGTTGTTTCTCCTGACATTTTCCTATTGAATTGGAAAAATAAGTGAGGAGAAGAAACCCTTCAAGTTATCCATCCATATCTACTGTATTTCTGGTAGCAGAATGATGGTTTAAGGCTTGTTTGATACGTCAAACCATTGCTAACGGCAGTGTAGTATAATGGTTAAGGAACTGGAAAGGTTGTAACCGAAAGGTTGCAGGTTCGATCCCCAGGTAGGACACTGCCATTGTACCCTTGAGCAAGGTACTTAACCTGAATTGCTTCAGTATATATCCAGCTGTATAAATGGATAAATGTAATAAGAAGTTGTGTAAGTCGCTCTGGATAAGAGCGTCTGCTAAATGCCTGTAATGTAATGTAATGTAATGATGACTTAGAGCCATTTAGCCAACCATACTGTTCCAGTGTAATTTACAGCTAAATCTAGTCCCACCCCCCAATTCCCATAGAGATCCATCCAAATGCAGAGACTTAATAGTATCGCTTGTACCAGAAAATAAGATATCAAGAGTCTTTTGATGTTATTGGGTCACAGACATCAGGAAGTCATGGCATGCAAAGGATATGCGACCAAATATAAAAAATTATAACTTTATTCCATATATAAATGCAGGGGTGCCAATAATTGTGGCACACGTGGTTTTGTTAAAAATAATTATTTCTTTTTTTCTCATAATAAATCTACTTTAATTAAAGGTTGGATTTTTCTCACCAAAAGGTGAATTTTTTTTATAACCCTTTTTACTCATCTTTACCAGGGGTGCCAATAATAGTGGAGGGCACTATATTACTATAAATTCATCCGTTTCAAGTGAAGCCATTTACATAGTGATCACATGTGGAAGAAGTGTGTCAGATCCCCGTGCGCTTCCCGTTCCCTGGTCTAGCTTGGTCAGCTGTAAGATCCTGCAGGTGTTCACACACTGTGAGAAAGCCACTGATTCGGCTAATTAGAATTACAGGATAACCAGGCTTCCTGCTGCACGCGGTGCGGAAGGGCGCCGAGAACGAAACTCGCCACTTAGACGGCTTAACTAAGAGTTCATCTCAACCAGACGTGCGCAGCGTGCGTATTGAGCCATATAGTGGGCGCCTCGGCTTCCAATCGATGTAAATATGCCAGCAAGAACAACAACAAAAAATATAGCACATTGCTTGGTTAAATAAGTAACCTAATGGACCATGACCATTTTAGTATTTCATATTTAGAACAGAAGAAAATTAATTTTGCATGAATTGAGGCTCAGCAGCATGCTAATTAACAGAGAAGTGAGAGTTATTTTTTGTTTGTTCAGTTCTGGTTCAGCGCTTTAATATAAAGCTACGATGATCATATAATAAATGTCCCTTTATTCTCTACCTTCATGCTACAATGCACCACAATGTGCTAGTTCCCATCAGATACTGAAGTAAAGTCTCTAATCAATGGCGGGATGAGTACTAATAAAAAGGGGCGTGTCCCAGTGGTGTAGCCAGTAAGCACCGTTCTTCACGTCATTGAGAGCCGCGGCGTTGGCGGTTCAAATCCGGCCGTGCGACCGTTGTCGCATGTCTCTCCCGCTCGCTCCCTCTCTTCCTGTTGCTCTACACCGTGCTGTGCTGTCCAATAAAGTTGAAAAAGCCATAAAGCCATCAAGAAATAAGAAATAGCGCTTTAGAATTAACAAATGCCCCGGCAACCATCGTCAGCGGTCCAGGGTGGGCGGTGTCCCTTTAAATGCCCCCGCCGACTCACAGAACACATCTCGAGCATTACAGCTCGGCCCTCTGGGAAGCCGCCAGGCTTTTTTGTGGCGCTGCCAGCGTGGGCGGGGGGGGGGGGGGTTTGGCAGGATTAAACGCAGAGATGACACAGGGCGGCGTGTCCTAGCAGGCCATATGCTGAAGGAACAGACCCCGTCGTGCCGGCAAATTAAAAACACAGACTTCCCCGAATCAATCGTGTCCTTCAAGGCCTTTTCCAAGTCGAGCCCCGTTCACGCTGGGGCCAGTGGCGCAATAGAATTTATTCCTCATGATCCAAGTTAAGAAAGGCTGGAACAAGGGTTTCCACATAGCAGGGGGGAGGGGCGGGGAGAGATCACATCTTATCTCAATTCAACGAACTGGAGATTTAAACAAGGAAACGGATATCCAATCCACCCTGCTTAAGCAATACTGCGCGCAATGTATCTGATATGTCACAAGACTCAATACGATTTAAGAATGGCTCACATCCTGAGAAGGCCGTAAAAGAGGCCGATATGACGGATATGTTCCGTTTACTGTCGGTCACTGCTGCGCTCCCAGTCCTTTCTGAGTGTAACATTTAGGCCCAATGATAAATCAGCAGCTCTAATTTGTCTTCCACTAAGAGCATGCACACTCTGTCCCATCGCCGTCTCTGGGGATTGCGTGTAGCCTACTTCACCAGTATTACCAGCTACGGTCATATTCCCATCTGCCTTGACTTTCCTGCACTCTAAATCCAACTTTAATCTATTTGTTTCTGTTAAAAATAAACAAACGAGAAGTTAATCGATAATAAATCATTAGTGTTTATTATGGCTTCGTAACGAGAGAAATGACCCAATTAAGACTAGACTGAAAACGAAAATCAGATCGGAGATCAAATCATACAAGAAACACACAGGAAACAAACCATAGGCCCATTCCTCAAACCCACTCAAGACTTCCTCCAAAGCAAACGACCATGTTTTCATCAACTCTTACCAAAGTGACTGAGTCTAATAGGGGCACATTTACTCTGCCAGAGTTCATTTCAACACTAAGTTTTTTCTGCACTGAAAACAGTGGCCGACATTACTGTCAATGCATGACTGAAACTGTGGAGAAACTTGAGATCCTACTCTCTGGAAGCACACAATAGCTCCACGTATTGGAGGATAGCATCAGGATTTAGTATCAACACAGCACGAACACTAGAGAATAATAGAACACAATAGAATAGCTTTATTTTTCCCCAGAGAGAACTTTGGGCCTTTCACTTTCTCAGTCTGATGAAACCGGCTGATGACCAGTGAACGTTGGTCTGCTATCTCATTAAGAAACTCCTGCTGAAACCGAATTCTTAGCAAACACACAAAGACAGGCTCTGTGACACCACAGCAGAGCTCACAGAATAAGTAATGGTCCACCCTCCCTTCTTAATTCAAACTGTTTCCCGGTGGCCATTTTATCAACAGTTCAGGCATGCTCCAATAACAAGGTGGAGCATTATATCCAACAGACAGACTACTGTGCAGTTGCTTGTAAACCGTGTACATGGATGTTTTTTCCTTTTTATAATCTGTAATCTTTAACCTGTGCTGTAATTTTTAGGGACAATGTCTGAGGCAGGATATGCCGCCATTTTAATGAGGATTATCAAACCTTTTACCCATGGATCCCACTTGATCAATACCAGCTCTTTATGAAGAAAAAAAACATTTAAAAGTTACAGCTAAAATTAAGTTGGAAATTTCCTGTAATTAAAAAGACAGGCAACTAATTAATGTAACCATCTTAACAGGAACACTTACACTTACAGTAGACTAACGTACAGTAGACTAACGCAACTTCATCCAAGGACACAAGTGCACATGGACTGCAGAGGGCTGTTAAAACTTACTGACACAGGCTTGTGAACAAGTCACACAAATGTTCAGCGCACATATGTTCAATGGCTTTCTTCCTTTTTTAGGTCACAGCATGTGTAGTGCTAATGGCTGTGGAGGAGTGAATCAGCACACACACACACACACACACACACACACACAAACACACACACACACACACACACACACACTCATACGTTCCCATATACGACAGCTGGAGTTTCCAGAGTTTCTCGACACAATGTGTACAATTGTCTGTTCCCCTCATGTGGATGTACGTGATTACCAGGTGAATTTTTGTACCTTAGCATCAAAACAGTACTTCCTAATGAGCAGTAGCCTACCTCTGTTGTCGACAGAACAAAGGGGGATAGTGTTCTTCATTATGCTGGCAGATTAAAATTATATTAAAAGATTAGTGTTCTGCGTCTCCTTGGACAATGGGTACAATAATTATTGGACAAAAATGTTTAAATACAGACTCGTGTCTAGGAAAAAAAACTAAATCTGATATAGAAGGAAAATAACCCGGGAGCAGGTGAGTTGCTTGAGCACGTGGGTTGCCGTTTAGAAATAAATGAATCGCCTACGGGTATTTTACCACGATATGATTATGCTTGTAATTATTAATCCAAGCCTTTGTTTCCATGGGTTAATAAATGCCGGGTTAATAAATCCATGAGAAGTTCACATGCTTTAAAATAGGCTACGTAATAAGTGTTTTCAGACGCTAACCTACTGACAAGGAAAAGCAACACAATGTAATCTGACAGGAATAAACACGTTATGTGCTGCATACATTCCAGTGTCACATGTACTGGCTTCGGGTCAACCCCCGTAAAGTGTCGTCAATTAGAAGTGGATTTCAAACTACCCTGGTGCCAATTCACGTTTGCATTCGTCTACTGGTTATTTAAAGTAGTCTCCTACCCATCCACAAGTGTGACCAGATGTTATGCAGCACAACAACTCTGCATTAGGCCAACCACTTGATACTGATTATTATGACAATTAAGTACTTTGGCTGGTAGCTACACGCTAGAATTAGCTAAATAATTAAATGCTGCCAAAAATACATTAATCAAAAATTACTACATCCCTTTAACAGATTGAAACCAAAGAAAGAGATTGTAGTGATTTATGCAAAATGTGAAGGGGAAGACGCACAGGACTGCAGTCGTCTCGATCGCTTACCGGCTGATGATGAATCTTCGTGGTCTGAACTCAGATATCCGTCACTTCTTCTGTCCGAAGTACTGCAATCGGAACCACGGGATAACCTGTATGCCACACGCATGCCTGCCGGCGACAGTCTCCCGTCATCACTGGAATCCAAATCCCTGCTTTGGCGAAGCGGTCGCAAGGCGTCCCGATGAGGATTCGGGAAGCTCTCCCTCAGACTCACCTTGGGAGCCACCAGGTTAACCCTCACAAAATGATCATTGAGTTCCACGTCCTCGTATTCGTGATCGCTGGCCTCCTTGTCACAGCCGACATTAGTTTTCTCCGTCGAGCTGACACAGTTCCCGTCCGGTTGCGTGGTGCCAGACGTGGCTGCATTGTCCATCTTAAATATGGGTTTCTTGCGTGGGGGCACGGGGACAGGTTTACCTGTTTGGCTGTTTCTGGCGCTAACCAAACCTCCGTGATCCTCGCTACTTTTACCAGCCAGTGCACTATTTTTTTTCCTGATGGGCACCTTCATGCCGTCTCCGTCAATCCGTCGGCTTGTCTGCGCCACTCTTTTATCCTTCTCCGACTTTGTAAATATAGAATCAACACGCAACTTGTCATCTTTGATTGTGTCCCACCTATCCTTGTCGTAACTCTTCTGTCGAGCAATTGTCGTCTGAAGGTATATCACCTTAAATTTTTCCTCCGATAGTGCTTGCTGAAGCTTTTTGAGGTTTTTCTTACATTTTTCGAGCTCCGTTTCGATGTCTTCAACTGACTTGAGGTTCATTTTAGGAACCTCGCCGTCGGGAAATTCATTCCTCCAATGTTTTTCAAATTCGTCTTGCTCCCACATTTTGTGCAGCACAGTTATTCGGGATAGATAACGTTACACCGCCTTATCGCAGTAGCGTAGTTATTTTCACCCCTGTACAGGGCCGTAAACTGTGATCAAATCTGGTGCTTTTCTAAAGAAATCCCAACGCACTGTTCATTTTTCTCACTTTCACGCAAAAGATCTCTCAGCGCTCACATAAGACAGCAGTTCAGCAGTGCAACAAAAAAAACTTTTGGCTTCCGGTTTTCTGAAACTTGGTGACGTCATGTCGCCAAAAACCAATGATAAAACACGAGTCTTTGTTGAGTGAATTCCTATGAGTGTACGGATTTGAGTTGAACATAACCCGAGTTGTTTATCTCATTTCAAGTAGTGGTATGATGACTGGGGGATGTGATGTGATCCGACAACAGTGCACCACCTGTTGACGTGCATTCATGCTTGCATTTTTTAAAATTCTTAACCCTGTCAGTTTAACGTTACGAAATGGTTTAATTGTTATTGAAAATGTATAATTTTTATCAATGTAATAATTGTCGTTCAAAATGTCACACTACAAAATAATGTCATATGTAATAATGGTCGTTCAGAATGTCTCATTATACAGCATAATTTCATATGTGAAATATAATGTATACATATTTCCAACAATTATTTGCAGTTAACTGCAGGACACAATGTACTAATGAATCAAATGTCAGTGCTCTAATTGCTCAAGTTTACAATTACTCCAAACTAATCTGAAATCTTTGAAATATATTTAGCAAAAGGGAAATGTTTTGCCAAACAAGACCCACTGAGATTAAAAAAAGAATGCCAGGACCTTTGCCTCAAGTCTGCTCACGTCTTCATCAGTGCCATTAGCAGAATCAGCACTACACCAAAATTTGATATCATTATAATGCTTTCCAGACTGTGTGAGTCCCAGCCATAAGACAACCAAACAGAATAATGTGTTTACTGATACTCACACATAGTGAGGATGGGGAAAATGGGTGCAGGTGACAGACATTGAGATCAATAACTATACACTGAGGAAGCATGAGGAGGATATTCACAGATGTAGCTGTAGAAACAGTAGATTGGTTTCTTTAAAGTTGCATAAAACTGGCATCCAAAGTGGATCCTGAATGAACATATACACAGGGAACATGTACCTGATGTTCTACAGTCTACAGTATTGCCTTTTATCATCGCCGAATAGTTATATCCAAGCTGCACAGATGTGGCCACCCAGCTGCTGCAAAAACTTTTGTTTTAATCAGAGGTGCCATTCTAGTCATTCTATTTCTATGGTGTTGTGTTTGATATTAGAGATTGGTCAAGAGGGCTCCCAACTCTTATATCAGAGGGATCTGGTGCTGTGTATTAAGCTCAATGTTGCTTTAAGCAATAAGGAAACAAAGTAGCAACAAGATATACAACTACCAGTCAAAAGTACACTTTAGAACACATTAGATATATTTTCATACTCTGCCTTTAGTGTAATTTAAGCAGTTTAATTTTAGCAAATAACCTCAAATGGCACAAGGTAAGATGTGAATAGTCAGGATAGTGACCTACATTTTTGAGTTCATAAAAAAGCAATATTTGGCTAGACCGGTGAACAAATTATTTCCATTTTCCAGCAAGAGAAGTAAAATCAAGCTAATTTGGGACAGATTTTACAGAACGGTCTAGAAGAAGCAACCCACAATCTATCTATGCTAGACTAGAGGATAGAATCTATGCCAAGGCACATTGAAGCTGTTCTGGTGGCTCGTTGTGGCCCAACACCTTACTAAGACACTTTATGTTGTTCCTTTCATTTGTCACCCGTCTGTATATATATGTGTATGTGTGTGTGCGTATGCGTGTGCGTATTTTCTTTTTGTCTTGGAATATGCGATGGGTCACAAATTGTATTATATCTTGTAATTATGATATGCACCTATAGTTACATTCTATTTCATGATATACACAAGAAACAAAATATTTGCTAGAGTTTCACAACACACACATTTCAACATTCCAACTGCTAGAAAGATTCAGTAACTCTGCAAGGAAACCTAAAACTTGATTAGATCATTTCAAATTTGATATGCACTGCTCTATTCACCAGAGAATTTGAAAATGACCCAAGGGAGGAGGGGGATGGGGAGGGGGAGGGCGAGGGACCACTTCCAGTAATTTCTTTGCCAGTTTCATTAGCTGTAATATTATTCAGAGGACCGAGATCAGTATTGCTCATTTGTGGGAGTGATGGATGGTCACGATTTGAGTGCTTTGCTGGAACTTGTCCCAGAGCCAAAAGATCATTTTACCAAAGGCTTTTAGCTTGGAGAAGGTCAATAGCTTAGAGGATCATATTTGACTAGTCAAAGTCTTATTTGAGAACACATTATTGTCTGGGAGATCTGGGAAGATGTGACCACGACTAGCAAAAATATGTTATTTTATTTCAAATATACCTACAATAAAAATTTAACTTAGAAAATGAAAATGAGTGGACAGTCCAGTCATTAGGTAGAAAGTGGTACGGTTGAGTCTTTGCATTATATTGAGTTATTCCTTTAATGCAGTAATCACACCAAAATCACAGTTAAATCACACCAAACTCATAATGATTGGTATTGGTCTCAAAATCTATTCGTTTAAAAATGGCTTTATTACAATTTGTGATCTATTTGACTGGAAAGGCCACAGATATAAGTGGTGGCAGTGGAGACCAGCAGTGTAGCATAACGGTTAGAGCACTGGGCTTGTAGGTTCAATTCCCAGGTAAGGCACTGCCAACCTTGTACCCTTGAGCAGGTAATTAAGCAGGAAATATCCAGCTGTGTAAATAATCTACTAAATGCATAAAATGTCAATGTAAACATAAATGTAATCCTGAACTGTAAAAGCATTGTTAAAAATAATGCCACAAAATAAAACAAAAGAGGCGTAACAAAAACCATAAAACAAAACATAAGGCATAAAAGAAAACCTAAACACTCTATTGACAGAGATACAAGAGTCTCCCACCTTGTGCACCTGCTTTAACTTTATTTGGATGTGCATACCTTAACCACTAAGGGCCTGATTTACTAAGACCTTTACCGGGTGCAAAACCTTTTAGCACACGCAAAACTAATAACAAAGCCAATGATTGGGGCAAAAAAAAATTGCCATGACCAATCATTGGCCATGTTATTGGTTTTGCGTGTGCTAAAAGGTTTTGCATGTGCAAAAGGTCTTAGTAAATCAGGCCCTGACTTACCAAGTACCAAAAAATAATGACTTCACTTGTATTTTCCAATAGATTCTGCTTCGAGGATTACAAAAGTACTTTTTTACAGTGAGGAAAACAACAGTGATTTTTACAAACCTTGAATAGGAAAACTCAGTATGCAGTATGTCAAAGAGAATGTACTGTGTACTACAAAAGAGCACTCCATCAAACTTTGTATGCGTTTTGTCATAATTCCTTGTTTCATTTGTTGTCCTAAAGTGACACCTAGTGGTGGCATAGCTTTGCACACTCACAACAGGAAGAAACTCAAACACAGGAAATTGTCCAAGGCTGACAAGTAATGATCATATATGATCAAATATATTACTTTCTGAATATAATCAAATTTGGACTATTTGGTGATTTCATTTTGACTTAAAAGCTTAATTGATTATGACATTTGACATAAAGAAGGTTCGATCTTGCAAATATGCTAACTGAATTGACCTAATTTCCTGTGTATTTAGAATTGCCATTAATTTCAGAAAATGTGAAGTATCACATATCCTTATAATATTATCATGAGTCTTCAGCACTGTAAACAAAATCAGATTATTGTCTGGATGGGAATGCCATACTATAACTACTCTGAACAATAAAACGACAATGTTGGCCCCATAATTATTCACAGACTGGGAATGTACATCTCTGCTATCTCAATGCTATACTGATCAAATGGAAATAAAAAGATGGGCTCCATATAAAAAACATTCAATAACAGACAGAAAACGTACAAATTACATAAATGTAGTAAATAACCTGGTTGGTCCTCTTGGTAGATTTACATGGAAGACACCGATTGTTTGTGCTCTCATGCTAAATATGATTCATTCAAGCAATTCAAGTAGATTAACAATGGAATATTTTAATAAATTCAAATTCATATTGACAAATACAGTACTCATAACTGCTTAGATCTACTCGGTCAGCAAGGCAATTACAATTTCAATGTATTGTTTATAAATTAGAGAATAATTAGTTTTGATTTTAACAATGCAACAAATACCCACAACACATTAAATAAAACAATTACATACAGTATATACTAAAAATGGAATGTGTCACACAAGTAAAAATGCCAAAAATAAGAGAGAACAGAATCAGCACAGAATCTAACACAGAGGACCATAGCATTTTAATTATTTAATAAATAATTTCAGAATTGCTTAAATGAACGCTGAAATACCAAAGTTTAGACACGAAAACAAATGCACTGCACTTGTGTACCTAAATAGATATGCATACTAAAAAATGCACTACAAATGCTGAGATTATGTGCAGAAAACTTGTGTACGTTAAAGATAATATTCATTTGTAATGTACAAGAAATTGAAATGTAAGTTTCACCAAGAATATTGCTCATTTCTCATAAAAATATACACATTAAAATCTATACTTTACTGTACTCGTTTCTTTAACGTCTTCATATTAAGGCTACTGAATGTAAGAAAGGATAATTTTTGGAGACTACACAGAATTTTGCCCTTTTCAAAATATATGGACAATTTTATACATATTATTGCAACTGTAAAATACTATTTTTATATGTGAATGATTAGCTGTCCATATATCTGCCTGACTGGCAGCATCGTAGGAGTGTAGTAATGGCACTTTTCATCAAGAGGTAATTTCTGAACCAAAGAGGTGAAGGTCGGCAATCTTCCACTTATCAAACCCCGTAAAATGGTTGGTAGACTAAAAGAGCCCAATAGGCACACTCATACAACAGGAAGTTTAAGGCTTAAATACTATACTTTTTCCTTTATGACAGTTTGGCAGACAATACTGAAGTTCAGTGGAAATTAACCAATTGCAACTGCTAACAACCTTTATCCCTGACAAAACATGGCAATAACTTTATATGGTAAACCATAGCAATGGAGTCTTCACAGCTGCCTGAGTGGGAGATGCACTGACATTATGGTAAGTTGGCACTAGTGTTAATATTTAAACTAATATGTAAGGAATATTCACCATACGATTTGCTGAGTCTTCTGAAATTTTCTTGTACATTAAACTGATTTTGAAGACAATGGAACAAAGAATCAGAGGAATTCTCTGCAGGACAGCTAATTAATCTAGGCATTTTCAATCACAATTAAGAGATTTTTTACAAAACATTTCTGAAATGCCCAACATATTGTTTGTAATTTATTGCAGAAGATTATTATTTTTTTTGCATAGTTATACGTTACGGCAAAATATCAATAAAAATGTAAGAAATGTATGTCTTTATTAATTTCAGGTAGATTTCACATTTAAAATCAACTGTCAAAGCTACATCTGTTCATAAAGATTGTGCGGTACTTTGACGACTATTTCACGACCGAACCTTCTGTCATTACACTCTTATATGGATCTACATTTTTGAGGCTTTGATACCATTCGCGGTTAATGTTTCTCTTGTGGTCATCACAAACGCTTGCTGCTTTTCATAATAGGCAGCCTCATTTATAAAAGCGGGATAGACCGTGCTGCCACCTTCGTATTCGATCGTTCTCCCGTCAAACGTTTGGAACGTAGGGTCACCGGGGTTCAGCGGCTCCCAGTCCCAGTCCTACAGAAATAAAAGCCTTTGTTGAGTACTGGATTCACGACACAGTTTTCGTTTGTAATTTATCGGATACACACTTGTCGATAACTACGCTTGCGCTTTACGCTTCACATGCTGCGTGTTCATTATAATCACAATGGAGAAACACTATGACTAAAAGCAAATGAAACGGACAAGACAAAAAGCTTTTTTTTTTTTTCTTCATTATTCTAAACAGACACGGCTAAAACAACAATGGAAACAATTAAATAGAATGATTTTTAAATGTTCATTTGTATACCTGTAAATTAGGATGTACCATGGCTGTAATGTTTCCATTTTTGTCCCTCGGGTAATCCACTCTTTCTGAAAATCTATATACATCTACAGCGCAGGGCTGAAACTCCATACCTGCCATGGAAAAACATTGCCTCACTTTTAGAGAACCATTCTTTTAAAGAAAAAAAAGAAAACATCAAATAGTGGTTATATTTATTCTATGACACAAAACACTACTGTAAAAACAATGTTTTAATCCCATTATAAATTACATTTGTCTACTGTGATTATTGTTTATTCTAAAAATATACTGTTTCCAATATCATCATTTCTGCCATTCAGTATCTTGCGTTAAAACTTGCAGTCATTCATTCATTGTCAATTCCATATAAAATGGAAAGCTTTATTTAATACATATTTGTTTCTTTTTTTTCAGTCACCAAACAGTTAATGTTCTGCATGGAAAATGCAATTCAGCAGCAAACAAGGCATTCTTCCAGAACAATATGGCCCTGTTACAAACTCAGAGTCCGTGTTACAAACTCAGTCTTTAATGACATGGAAACCAACCAACTTCCAACAAGCATTCCATTCACGAGCAGGGCTGTGCAGACTCAACAGGCCTCAATTAAACCTCAGGATCTAGTGCATGTTTACGCAAAGCTGGAAAATAACTAACCCTGTAATGTACTCATACGGGAAAGGGAAGTGGATCCTGACGTGCACTTTCACTTCCCTAAAGGGGATTTCAGAAGTCTTTTTAATGTCAAGACCTAAGAATGTCTAGACCAGGGGTGTCAAGATCCGTTCCTGGAGGGCCGCAGTGTCTGCTGGTTTTTGGTGCGTTTAAGCACAAGTGATTAATTTAAGTCACTAATTGGCTAAGAAGTCCACACACCTTGTTCTCAATGCTTTAACTGGGTGCTGATTGAAAGGAAACCACAAATACCTGTAGACACTGCGGCCCTCCAGGACTGGAGTTTGACACCCCTGGTCTAGACCATCACATAAAATGTCACATTTCAATAATGTACTACGCTGCATAGACATTGTTGGTTGAGATGAAGGACAAAAGTGAAACGTCTTATACGTTTTCAAACAAATGTAATGAAGCAGAATAACTAATGTGCAAAATGACAATAAACTGGGTGTAAAAAATAAACTCCTTTAGCATCACCATATTTATTCTCCTTACACAAAATTTACATGGATGTAATCTGAACATTTTAAATATACATATCTGTGTGTTAAATAACATAAAATAAATAAAATACAATCAGCAGCCACTGTACTGTAGAAATTGTAGAAAAATGTCAATAACAATTTACTTAGCAAAGCAATAAATAATATACTATAGTATGAGACTTACAGGGTAAAAGAAAGGCAGGTCAATTATGATGTGGTGGTGTTTAGTACTCCACACCTGAAATAAAATGCTGGTTCCTATCCACAAATCAGGTGACGGGTAACCAACTGGTCATTGTCACCAGTGTATATGCATCTGCTGCGTGTATCAACCACCCCTTTGTCCTTAATCAATCCACATCTCCAGTACGGCAATCACATTCTATTCTATATGTCTATTCTATACCAAAAGAGTACGACCGGGCTGACAAGACTTGCTAAAAGTCACATTAAGTTATAATATAGACAAAGTCTCATGTTATGCATATACACAAAGTCATATTTAATATTCTTTCTTAAATTGTGGGAGGGCGGGATATAGATTTGGGTCTAATACAGACATCTCTGAACAAGGTTACCAAAGAGTATGTGGCATATTAAGGGTGGTGGAATGCTAATCCTGGATTAAGCTCTTGGAAAATACCAACCTCCATTAAAAAGCTCAATAAAGTCCAACGCGTGTTTCACGATCGCTCTCATGGATTCAAAGATGTTGCTCCTTAGAACTCCCTGAGGCTGGGGACCAACCTCAAGACCTGAAAAGAACAGACATAGAATCTTTGGTAATGCCATCCGTTCTGTTCTGACGATTGTTTAGTGTTTTACAAGTATTGCTATACCTCAAAAAGAAAGAATGAAATCACACAATACAACTGATTTGTACCATATATGCATGGTATGACACTTTAAATAAAAATCTACTGGATGGTCACAGATCAACTGTTGCCCCCAGCTCTGTCTCCCAGAAAAAGATTATGACAAAATTAAGGACTGATACCAGCTGCAGCATCCACAAATATAATTGCAGTGTATATAAGGATGTACTGGGACCATGGACACCGTGGATGATGTTACTGTATGCCTGTTTCCCTGATTCACCACATTATTACCGTAGCTGCCGGTATAACTCTATTGTATGGGATTTACTACAACAGCCTTAGCCTCAAAGCAGGCTTGAGTGAAATACTCTGAGCACAGAAATCAACATCACACCATTGCCCTTTTTATTCCGGTGGACTGCAAAATGACATGCGGTGATACTTTATTTAGAGTAAAAAAAACAGGCACACTCATTGTTTAGTTGTGTTAGCTAATACTGCAAGCAAGCAAGCAATGGCTATAACAATGTGCTTATTTTAGTCCTTTCATTTAGCTAGATATGTGTTAGAAAGCTTGTATTATCTAGATTTTACCTAGAATCATTGACATTAATGGAATAATGACAGTATTCCTGGGGCCTACTGTGCGGCAATCACTAGCCCCTACATGTCGTGACCCACTACACAGAATGGAATCTTATCCCGACCATGCCTGTGCCAACAGCAGAAAATATGCAGGACGAGCAACAGTGACACCCATGGATGGTCTCAGTGGTAGTGGGAATTTTAACTTGTTACCTCCAAGTATGTGTGGAATTCTTTAGTTCATATTGCAGTGGTGAATAATTAAATGGGACCTGTTTGTTCTTATTCCACAAAGTTAATGGGGAAAAAGTAGATTGCTTCAGGGTTGGTTATACATTTGTCAACTGAAAAGGGATTCATCCTGCAAGAATTCGTAGCTAGTTTAGATTCCGATTTACTATAAAGGGTGTCTTTTTGGGGGCGTTTTCCTGGAACCTACTTGATCCCCCAAGACGTACGTGACTTTATATATCTTAACTGTAGAAAGAAAGCAGTATTTTAAATAATGTTTATTATACTCAAGACGAACAAGTTGGAGTAAACCTTCAAGTTCAAAAAACAAGAGGATTAAATGAGGTCATAAGGCTCAGTCTTGTATATTTGGCTTATTTCCTCATTTATTTCAAGAAAACTCGACTATTATCATCACAGAATCAATATAGCATACATCTTAGTAGACTGAAATCACTTTGGTCATCTTGGAGACGTGACTTGAACTTCAAGTCGCATAACGGCCATAAAAATCTAAAATTAGAAAACTGCTCATGCGAGGCCTGATGTAACAACAGTGCAACCTCCCTTCGGTCACCAAATATTTCCGGCTGTAAGAGTCAAGCCAGTTATTCTGCACTGCACGCGAGTAGGCTACGCAAGACACTCAAAAAACTGCAGGTCGCAATAGTGTGTTGGTAGTAGTACACTGTGTTGCTGTGTGATTTGGTTGAATTGTCCAGAGTTGAGGCTGGACTTTGTACCTTACCGATGGGGTGCTTGCCAACGGAGCGCGTAGTCGAGTACTGGAGGAGGGGGTGCTCAGTCAGCAACACTGAGCAGCTGGCTGGCGCAACAGCTCTCTGCATGACAAACACAGAACTGTTTCACTCGCTACAAGTGCACAACATTCTCTCCAACGCTCCGCAATGGGGAACTAAAGGGCACCCGCTGGTGTTTTCATTGCTTGTTCTCTTGAGGCTACGGTTAACGAGGAAACGCACATTACCCGACTGGGAACCAAGTTTCACTCTCAAGTGATTTAAGGAAAAAACATTCGGAAATTAAACCCAGGAAAGGTTTCTAGGTGCACAAAGTGTACACCACACTTATGACCTCAATAAATCTGATTTATAAATGTTTAGTTTGTGCAATAAAACCCTTTTTCCCCCCCTAAGAGCTAAAGAGCAACCCTGGTTTGTTTAAAGATACAGTAGATTTTTTTCTTACTCTCCATTATATCCCATGAGTGATCTTGAGGTCAATGACTGGTGTTATATTAAAAATATATATATATCTTGTCACAATCTGGACAAAAATTCAGAACATTTACAAGTTACAAGATTGTGTTGCAATATTCTGTGTTCCTGCTAACTCTACATAATCGTGTCTAAAAGCAGTGCAGAACACTTCGTTATTACAATGTAGACTCAATTGTGCAGAAATTATTTTTATTCTCATAGGGAGAATTGTATGGGTTTTACACATTGTCTCTAATGTATTGTTCACCACGATGCTAATTGACGCTTTCATCAACATTCAGACCGTGTTTTCCTTAGCACGATAACAAAATATTAGACTTTGAAACAAAAATAATTACCTTGATAAAGTTTACCATTTGAAGATTAAAATCGTCCTTTGAGTTCTCCAGAATAAGCGTACAGCCCATATTGGACGTTGTGTTGTGTAGATCAAAAATGACATCATAAGCATCTGGACTGCCTTTAGGCCCAAACATCTGATTGATTTCTTGAGCTCTCCTCACTTCATAAGGTAGGTCTTCACTTCTCGTCACACTAAGGAGTTAATGAAACCAGGTATCCCATGATGCATTAGTCTACAATAATACACTCATCAACATCAATAAGACTAAAGCTGCCTTTGCCTTACAGACAATAATGCACACAAATATAATTATAAAGTGAGGCACAAAAGCGATTTGAGGAACAACTACTCACATGTAGAAAATAATCTGCATTACAAAGAAAAAAAAATGGCCCATAAAGTACACCACTTTACACTTTTAAAATATTGTAATCATTCATTACAAATGGATACAGCTTCCCTTGTTTCAAATCACTGTTGTGGATGCCAATTGGGATGTTCTTTCATTAGCAAATAAAATCAACCTGGAACACGTCCACTTGGTCATTTCCACCATTAGTTCATTTGAATGCAACACGAACCAGGCACTGCAGGACAAAAACGATCTTTCGGACTATAACAGCCATTATTTAAATGCATGTTCATGTGCCAATGCATATTCAGGTTTGCATTCAGACATTAATATTCATGCTTTTTAAAATTTTATTTCCTCACGTCTATACATTTTCAACTATCTGCAACTTTTGACAATTAACATTGACCAACCATTTTACCCTGAGCCATTCTTATTATTCCACCCAATGAAAGGTACTGCACTCTTGCAGGCCAATTGTGCCCCTTTTTACTTTTTCTAACTGCAATGCAAAACAACAAAAGATGCCAGAGTCACTCGACCAGTATGTTCTCTGAGCCACTCTTGTATAAAAGAGGGAGGGAGGGGGAGGGGTCCCATTTTAATTAAAAACAGCAATTTCCAGAAAAACTGCCAGGTTCCATTAAACATGTCTGTTGGACGTGGATGTGGCACAGTGTCTGCACAGGGTTTCATTATCCTGCAGATGTAAAGTTACTTCCATTAAATGAAACGCATAAATAGAAATATATATGAATGGAATAGTGATGACATCGTGGATGCTAACTCCCAGTGAGTAGACGCATGCAGACCACATGCTTACCATAACCTGAACCTCTCAAGAGACCATAACCTGAATCTCTCAGAGACCATAACCTGAACCTCTCAGAGACCATAACCTGAACCTCTCAGAGACCTTTCTGACTCTTCTAGTGCGTTTCTGTGGAGACGGTTGGGCAAGAGGCTTGAGCTTGAGGCTACGGTTTTAAACAGGTATAGTGTGGTCTGAATATGGTTTTAAACAGGTAGAATGAAGTTAGAATATGGTTTTAAAAAGGTAGAATGAGGTTAGAATATGGTTGCAAACAGGTAGAGATACTTGTTAAGAATGTTAAGAATTTTGGTGGGGCAGGCAGTAGCCATTCAATCGCAAGGGCCTGCATGAGATTTAACTTAAGTTCATACTTGTTCTGACTTGTATGGCCTTAAAAACGCTTGTATGGCCGACACTTCAAATTAAACACTGAAAGGACATTCTGAAAAACTGCAAAACTCAATCCTCACAGCTCAGGCATTAGGGGTTAGGGTTTCTTAATTTGTGGAAACTAGTTATTAACAGTTCAAATGTGTATGCTCTTAAGAGGCAACTTATTTTACATTAGTGATTCTTTTCTTTATTTTAAACAAAGATATACCACATTTTCTCTATTCTAATATTTCACACAACTTATGTCAAACTTGTGTCTTGTCATGCTGTATATCAAATACACCATGGCTTATTATTGGTAACATTGTGGAAAACTGTTAAAGTATATTAAAATACATATGCTTCTCAATGAAAATGGGTAATACTGAATGTTGCATGCTCAATGTTCTCTTTCTCTGGATCTCATTTTGGATGTTATACGTTTAGCCATGTAAATTTCTATTCGTGCCCTCTTTTGTTACAATAGAAATTGTTTTTAGTTTATAAATGGGCCAGTGTGATGTGCCATCTTATTGGTGATACCCATTTTTGTATTCCTGAGTGTAACACGGATGTTCTCCACTACTGTACGTCTCTCAGGATAAGAGCGTCTGCTAATTGTCATGTAAAGTTGCCACATTTTAATTATTTTTCTAAATACTGCCCAGCTTTCAAACAAGCCTACTCACTCATTACGTTGGTGAAAATAACAGGAATACATTCTGTCAGTAGACAAAACTCTTGCAGTTACTGGAGTTTTGAGTTTGACTCAAAGGTTAATTTCTATTTAATCACAAGCTGAAGAACAGTAAAAAACCTTTACATTGAATGGGGTGTGGTGTTAAGCTGAGGGAAACAGAAGTATTCCTTTTAAACTACAACCCTTTCTTTGTAAGAAAAGCCCCTACCACCTGCTGAATTTAACTGTCTAATGTACATTTCCTGTGACCGTTTTAGACTCATACAGTAGCTAGTGCAGTTACACTTTGAAGTAAAACTAACAGTAAAGTGACCAACAGACCAAATCATTTTCGTTGTGCAAGATGCAGTATCAGTCTGAATGAGTCATCAAAAGACTGCACGACTGTTTGTGTATCAAATTTGTAAAGTTTTATAAATTTACCTGAGGTTGTCTTGTGTGAAGGCTCTGTTCAAATCAGTGTCGACATATCTAACGCATTTCTCCACAGCACGGGGGTTAGTTATAAATGGCTTTATCGTCAGTCCGCTCCTCTGGATCTCCGCTCCGTTGTTTATCCACAAATTAACCAGCGTCACCCCTGACATTTCATTTCCATGTGTACCTCCAAAGATAGCCACTTTTCTAACCTCATGCAGGTTAACAACCCTGTGACATGAAGTCATTGCGATGACAACCGAATAAGTGTCAACTAAAAAATAAATAAAAAGTTCAGGACAAGCGTCGCTATAAGCACTAGAAAGTTAACAGAGCAGTTGCCGCTAACGCGTCCTTCGGTCACTGCAGTTTGAGCAGACTTACATAATACTAACGTTTAAATGTCGAGCTCTCACGATGCCTGGAGTATATAAACCGTGTGTTAGACATTGCTTCCGTGGGTTGGGTTTAAGGATCCTCCTACTTCTCATTTTACACTGTAGTTTATTTTTGTATTTGTCAACACCAGTTAAATGGTTAAGAGGCTAAACGTAGGATCGGCTTACATTTCAATTGAATTCACGGAACACTTGGGCACAGTGAAGAAATCGGCTTGTCTTTTGATTTACTTTCCAATGAAGTCTGTGCAATTTCTCAAAATAACTTAGTGATAGCTCAACAGGCGTGCGAATAGACGAATACAAGAATACAAATATTTAATTTGCTTTTCCTTTCATTGTATCTCAGCAACGCCTCCCTCACGATATTTGTTGTGATAAACTGATATGCACGACTTGTAGCTATTCGGAACGGGAAGCCATGACAAAGTTAATTGAATGCCTGTTCAGTTGATATACGCCTGTGAGACTATAAACATTTTTATAACAGATTCAGTTTAAAGTTCATATTCCATACGTTCTCCCAAATAAATCCCGTTTTCGAATATGCAAGTACCAATAACTGCATAAAATGGGGCTTCATAACGAATGCTAATGAAGGGGTCCCTGGCCAACACCTGTTCTTCGTCTTCTTCCAAACCAGAAAGGTTGGAATGTCCTGTTTTTGCCAGCATTTTTTCCCGTCACCCTGGTCGACCTGAAGTAAATTTGGCACGCATGTCAAGTCTTGTCAGTAGCTGCATGCGCATATGACTTTATGGGACCCTGGGCGACGCCCAATAAATCAAACAGATGCAGGTTTCATATAAACGATGCGTGTAATTTAGTATGCCAATGTACAAAAAATCTCAAACTGGCAGATGTAATAAAAGGGACATATTATAGTGGAGAGCATTAATAATTTATGAAAATTATTGCACCTGCCCAACCAGTGCACCAGAAATACATTATTAGATGGTGTTTAAAGAACCAGCATCTAAGCAGGATGTGTGAAAGTTTGCAATCAGGCCTAATCTTTTAATTCCCTATGCCCTTTGACATAAAAAAAACAAAGAAAAAACATTGTTAATAACCTGCAACATGCACCACTTTACTGATTTTAGAAAATCGTCTGAAATGTTCAATCTATAAGATTTTTTGTTATGTCAGTTGCATGACAGATGCATATATAAAACATATTTAAAAGACCAGCAAATTTACAAATCATAAAACACAAGAACAAGGTCAATAGCTTATTCTCATGGAGCTATAGTCATCTTGCAGCTATAGAATCTGACAGTCTTGTCCAAATAAGTCCTGAAAAACCCGTACTAGTATGGTCCTAGGGGTCAGTGTTCCGTCTGAACAACATATAAAATTGGAGCCCCAGTACAGTGATAGTACATAGAACTATAAAAGACAGTGTTTTCCAGATGAGATAAGCCAGGGTCCAGACCCCTACTGGTCATGAAAGGTCCAATAGTACTAATAGAGAATGGGGTTCCTAGGTATAGCTTTTGGTAATGCATCCAATACATCAGAATCAGGTTTTTACCAAACAAGTGTTGTCTGTGGTCAAAGTCCCAAAGGTAATGCATAATTTATCGTAGCATCACAGCACAAATGTGTATAATTTTTGTGCCTGATTATTTCTGCCACTTATAATTTAAGAAGGCTCTTTCACTAGACAGTTATATGTTAAGCAATTATTATCCAATGAAAGAGCTTTCTCAAACTATACAAAATAGTCCCTAAATGTTTCAATAATTCATGCACTCACATGCTGTAGCATACCTTCTCATGTTGTTAAACACTTCTTCTTTATACCTTTTGTTCTGTGGACTGCAAAAACAGGAAAAATAGAAGGAACTGTAGTCGCGAGTGGAAGAATTTCCTAACATTTAATATTAAAATCTGACATCTCCTGAGTGGAAACAACTTCTATTTTTATCTGTTGGACCACACTGTTGTCCTCTAACGTGCCATATAGTTTAAAAGATGATTAGTTAATAAGTGGCGAGAGTCAACTATTTCCTCCTCTCATGAAGACTTATTCACCAAAGGTCCAGGTGAGGCCGGACTTCTGATCATTGACTTGGCCTTTGTTTTGTTTTTCCTGTCACATTTTCTGCAATGTTTAAACTTTACCAATGGAAGACCTTATAAACTCTTAGAATAGGTGATCTCACATTTGGCCATTTTGGCAAGTGGGTGAGAACTCTTAGTGCTCCCTTTTTAGATCTCTTCTTTGCATGGCGGTACGCATTGCCAGAGCCACTTCCTTAATACCCCTCCTGAAGCCAACTTCTGGCACCATACCTTTCATCAAGAAAGTCCAGCTGAACCCTCCAGTTCACAGGATTCAATTTCTTCAGCAGGGAAAGATGAAGTTGTACTGGCCAGTCAAAAAACATCTGTTTGCTGCACATTTTTTCTGTCTGTTTTATGCTTTTTATTCTTCTTCTTCGTTTTCTTTTTTGCCACTTCATTAGACGTAAGAGATGTAAGACTCGCCTCCATGTTCTCCAGGGAAGCCTCAGTATTCTGTCCACACTGCCCGTTGTCGATGACCTGCTGAATGTCAGAAATCCGAGCGCACAGCAAAAGTTCATTGACATGCTCCTCCACATTCTCATTGTTGTCCTTCTTTCTTTTCTTTTTTTTACACTTCCTTTTGCGTTCTCCACAGAACGCATCACCAATACCGGAATCACCTATTGGCTCAGTAACAGTGGAACTGAAGTGGGAGTACTCATGTACACCTGCTCCGGAACAGTCTGCGGAGTCTCTGCTGTTCGTATTGTCATCCCCTTTTCTTTTCTTTAGCTTTTTTCTCATCCTTTCTTCACAGACCACTTCACAAGATTCAGAACTATTTACAGGTTCAGGATTGCTAGAATGCAACTGAGAAAACTCAGTTACACCAGCTCTTGAACTTTTCTCTTTGTACTTAGTCTGGTGCCAATTGTCCTTAAGCATATGAGGCAGCGGTTTGCTAACTTGTTCCTCCATATTCTCACAGTTTTCCCTCTTCCTTTTCTTTTTCTTCTTCCTTATCACTCCTTCACAGATGACATCACAGGAGGCAGAGTCATTGACAGGTTCAGGACGGCCGGACTTAGAGTGCGAGCGCCCTCCTTCACCTGCTCTGGAACTTATGACTTTATCCTGAGTCTTAATCTGTCTCTCCTTCAGTGTGCAAGATGGTGGTTTATTGACATGCTCTTCCACATTCCCACCATCATCCCTCTTCTTCTTCCTTATCCCTTCTTCAAGGATGACATGACCAGTATCAGAGTCAACAACAGGTTCAGGAACACTGGAGATAGAGAGAGAACGCTCATCAACTCCAGAATTTTTCTCTCTATCGTATGTCAGATGAAAACTGTCACTGAGAGTTTCAGGTGGTGGTTCATTGACATACTCCTCTACATTTCCATTCTTGTCTTTCTTTCTTTTCTTTTTCTTATTTCTTATCCCTTCTTCACAGACAACATCACCAGAGGCAGAGTCATCTACAGGTCCAGGAACATTGGAGATAAAGAGAGCATGTCCACCTACACCAGCTCCAGAACTTCTCTCTCTGTTGTGCATGAGGTGAAGACTGTCACTCAAAGTTTCAGATGCAGATGGTGGTCTACTGATATGCTCTTCCACAACACCAGTGTTGTCCTTTCTTTTCTTTTTTTTCTTCTTCCTTAACCCTTCTTCACAGGCGACATCACCGGCAACAGAGTCACCTACAGGTTCAGGAAGACTGGGGATGAAGAGGAACTGTTCACCTACACCAGCTCCAGAATTTTTCTCTTTGTCGTGTGTGAGGTGAAGACTGTCACTGAGAGTTTCAGATGGTGGTTCATTGACATACTCCTCCACATTCCCATTGCTGTCCTTCTTTCCTTTCTTTTTCTTCTTCATCCTTATCCCTTCTTTACAGGCAACATCACCGGCAGCAGAGTAACCTACAGGTTCAGGAAGACTGGGGATGAAGAGGGACTGTTCACCTACACCAGCTCCAGAACGTCTCTCTTTGTCATGTGTGAGGTGAAAACTGTCACTGAGAGTTTCAGGTGGTGGTTCATTGACATACTCCTCCACATTCCCATTGTTGTCCTTCTTATCTTTCTGTTTATTCTTTCTTATCCCTTCTTCACAGATGACGTCACCGGAAGCAGAGTCACGTACAGATTCAGGAACACTGAAGTTCAAGATGGAATTGTCTCCTTCCCCTGCCCTGGAACAGTATTCTTTGTCCTGGGTTTGGTGCTGACAGTCCCTGGGAGACTGAGTGTGGAGGTCAGGCTCAGCCGCACATCCCACAGTTCCTCCCTCTTCAGGTACACTGTCTAGAGGCCGGTCAACTGGTTCTTCATCATCCATCTCTTTTCTTCTGCTTTCTTTTTTCTCCCTTAGTAGTCCAGCTGGCTGAGCCTCCATTACACCCAGTATTATATCTTCAATCGTGTCAATCTCTATATCCTCAGTCTCAACGAAGACTAGGTCGGTTACAGTTAGTCTGTCCTCATGCACACTACCCTGCAAGTCTATATTAGTTTCTTCATCTTCCCCTGTGGTCCATTTATCATCTTCCCTGATAGTTACAGGTAAAATCATGGTTTTTCTACCAGCACTCTTCTCCATAGTGCTAATCCTTTGTCCGTTATTTTCCAAATTAAATTCTCTGTCCCCTTGTGATGTTGCATCCCACAGGCTCCCTTCTTCTTCTTCTCCCTTTTTGCTGCCTTGTGACTCTCCTAGATCTCCCGGATCCAATGGCTGCTTCACCAGCAAGTCCCGCAGTGGGATGTGTTCGATTCTACCCTCCTTTTCACTGACCTCACCTTGGATCACGGTCACACGTGGAGGCGTCGCCGCAGCTGCACGCCGCTTTTTCACTGGGTCTTTCCTCATTGTCCTCAGCTTCTCTACTCCAGTGTTCAGCTCTGAATTTGGGTGTGATGCCCTCTGTGCCTTTCGCCGCATCTCATCCTGCCTAAAACATGTGTCCAAAACATCTGACTCACAGCTGGAGGTTGCTTCAGAGCTGGAGCATTGAACAGGTTGAGATTCACTATCGCTCTCATGACATTCATTCTCAGAGCTGCCAGCTTCTCTGTCAGATCCTAACGATCTACTGCAAGAACCCAAAATGGTGGGTGTTGTTTTAGGTGCGTCTTTGGTTTCCTCAGTCACAGTACCCAGTGTGTCACTCCCTTCAAGCCATGGGTTGTACCCCTTCCGGGCTATTTTATATCCTGGAATGAAATCTTGCAGGTCCTGAAAAAAACCAAAAACATTTGACTAATGATCTTAGGGGGGTCAATGAATCGTGCATTGTGCACAACGTGGACATTTGGCAAACTATAAAAGAAAATGTTCGTTTTCTTTCATGCCTGCTGAAATAAAAGCAAGGCACCACACCACTGGTTTCTCACTCACCACAATTTTGATGTCACTGCGGTCTTCATTGTCCTCTCCTTCACTGGAAATTCAAAAAGAAGCCAATATAGGTTAATGAAAGAAGTGGAATGTGCATATTCGTGAAAAATACAATAAAGAAATGGCTCATTAAGAATAAGTAAGGGCTGCTGTGTGATCCTGTCTGGTCACTTTGCTGGTGCACGGATGGACCCCATGAATAGACTATGCAATCCGGACCGTGACAGTGCTAACTATGGCCGGCCAGCCGGCCGCCCCACACAGGGCGATGCACAATTGGCTCTCCCATCACCAAGGGATGGGCGGCTTTCAGCCAGCTAGGATAACAGCGCCTCGTTGTGCACCAGCACCCCCTGCTGATCAATAGAGCACCTGCAAGTTTGCCTGTTAAACTGTACATGAAGTGACTCACATGGATGAAAATGCCCTCAAATTAAAGCTGACAGTCGGCACTTCAACCCCATTCTCATTGTATCCTTTCAAACTCAAAGTGCTAGAGTTCCATAACCAAAATAACAAAAAATATGTCACTGTCCAATGAATTATGGTGCTCATTGTATGTACAGTAGGGCATTCCAAATTGGGGGGAAATAGGGGGGAAGCATATAAAAAAAATAATAAATAAAAACGTAGGTTTACAGACTCACTCTGAATCTGATAATGGAGACATACGTCCTCTAGTTTCCTTGCAGTGTTGTTTTGGACGCTTAGACACTGAAACACGTTCCGAGGCAGCTCCAGCCTTCATCTTCCTCACGCATTTGAAAAAGCCACCAAGTGCTGCATGCTGTTAAAAAGAACAATGAATTCTTGTGAATATGATCATAAAACAGCAATGGAAAAATAATCTAAAACAGAGGCCCTAAACTATTTCATGGTGTACCTTGGGTTGCTGTGTAAAAAAAAAATTGTTTAAAATGATAGTAAAAAGTAAAATTCTCTCCAATGTTTACCTCAAAGGTCAAGGACTCGCGTCGGGACAAGTATTTGCGGTTATGCCTTCTCAATCTCTGCTGGCTGATCTTGCGGCTCCTTCTTGGTTTTAATGGTATCTCCCATGATCTGTGGGTACTGCTGGACTCTTCATTTTCACAAAAGGCAACAAATGGATTCAGAGCGTTCTCCCCTGGCCTGTGTCTTCTCACAGTTCTCACTGGCTGTGCCTCGTGCTGAGTCAGAAACAGGCTGTCTCCCGAATCACTATAAGAGACATTTAAATCATCAGTTTTACGAACATTGCAGTCTGTCAGGATAACACTGCCGCAATCACTAAATGTCCATGCGAATGTACAGCGCAACAACCTCTTACCTATCTAACAATACGACTGCTTCTTCCCCCATCAGACATGCCGTACTGATAGAATTGTAGAGGTATTCTTCTGTTCTGGAGTTTTCCCCACGTCCAACACCGCCGAAATCCGTGTCTGGATGCTTCCCATCCAGTGCCTGCTCGTCTAAACCAGTGACTGTATCATGATACATTTCGCGCTATAAAGATAACTTTCTTGCAAACATACACGACAGTGCTCAAGTCCAGTGTCGTTTCTTCCGATAATATCGCTTGCGTCGTTGCTAACTCCAAAAAGGCTTTAGGTTAACACACACTTACACTCCTTCATGCGCAGCGTGCAAAACAAATGTTGTGTGATAAGGATACCTTAACATGTCGTTACATGTTCGGTTAGCTCCGTTGCAGTGGTAATGCAGGATCGCTAGATTGGTTTGCGTAATTACTTCTTTCTCAAAATAGCGCACGGTTAATCAAGTGGCCAATGTATCAGCATGCTTCAAATGTCCATGCATGTTTACCAGGAAGCACACGCAGGGACAACTCGGGCGTCGTCATGTGACTTGTCGAGGAGTCGTGTATATATGACGTCACACATTTTAAACGAAACACAAGCGCACTCAATTCAGGGTTTGGGTGATCACAAATACGTTTCTCATGGCAGTTTTCTCTCCTTTTTTTCAAAAATACAAGATATGATTTATTGTTACGTTTGACATGAAAATCCCTGTCGGAAAAATTAGGTGTAGTTTAGGCTACTGCATTTTGAAAATCAGTTGAGAAATAATATACCAGATTAATTAATACTACGAGTTTAAATCTGTGTTACATAGCCTATGTGTATATTCACTGATCTGAAAATCATCTGAATAGCTCATCCTGTTCACCAAGCTGATCCACATCAGGTGAAGGACATCTTATATGGCCATAGACTGGGATGCCAGGTATGCCATGTAATAGGGTGAGGCATATCCCCTATGCATATGTATATCACAATACTGTAACATTTTCAGGATGTCCCACACAAAGATTTTCAGTCAACAGCAAGGGGCCAAGACCATAGGTCCCAATAGTCAAAAAATGCACCCTCCCTTCCTCCACTACCACCTCCTCTACTCCATGCCCCGGAAACGGATCTTTGTGTTTTAATATAATGTGCTGATTAGATTAAAACATATGGTTACATATTAATGAATGTCTCGACGCAAATCCCAATGTCAGGTACATTGTATACTGTACATGCAAATCCTTGTACTCGAAACGTTCAGACAGTTTTGCATACTTCCGGGTAGGAGAGGAGTGGTAGTGGGGGAGTGGAGGAAGGGAGGTGGGGAGTGAAGAATATTGGGACGCACCCAATTTGTTCTTTTTAGTTTGAAGGGTTGGCTCCGCCTACCCTCTTTGGTTGGGTAACGGGTTCTTGTGATCATTTATGTTAGAAGAGTGACAGACGTAGCAGAATGGCAGACTGCAGCAAAACTGATAAGTTTGAATTGTATGTTCCGAAACTGGAAGAATTGTGTGAAGGTAAAATTGCTACACGGATTTTATAGCTAAGGTTCAGCGTGATCACGAGTTATCGTAACTCGTTCCTGTGGCAGCAGTTGTTAGATCAAAATAACGATGCATGGTCAAAGTACAGTATTTACGTAGGGACTATTGATTTATTCCATTGCTAAATCCTATCTGGCTACTTAGCTAGGCTAACTTGTATATGACACAATATAAACCATATCGGACGCTGCCTTAATGTGGCTATTTTTCTCTTATGTACTTATATACGTCAGTAGCTATGTACTTTATATTTAGCTAAACCAGTATATAGGCAACAGTAAGATAAGTGTCCATGTTTATGAACGTTTATGAAAGTGTTCCCGATGAACGCCTCTAACCTAACGCTTAGTTCTGCAGGATGGCCTGAAAAAGAACTTTGCCGACTCGAAAGTCAGTGTTGTGGACTGTCCCGATCTCTCGCAGGATCCGTTTAGATTTCCTGTCAAGGGTAATGAGATATTTGTGTTTTTTAAACAGATTTTTAACAAATACGTGCACTGGATGATTACTTTGGCTAAATGTTATATATCGATAGATGTCTCCAATCATTTTCCCCTTTACAGGACTGTGTGGTAAACCTCGAATAACGGATGTTGGCGGTGTTCCCTATTTAGTTCCTCTGGCACAGCCGGACAAGGTCAGAGTTTAAAACTCTAAAGTTTACCGTTTTAAATATTGGCAAATATTTTAGTGACCAAATGCTGAAAAACAAAACAAATTATTGTTAAGTGTTTTGAAGTGTGTTGAGAAAGGACACTTTGTGGAATATCTATAATAAATTGTATCATGGAATGTTTATCTGATTTTATTTGCAAGGTGTACAACATGAACACCGTTGCCAAAGAGATAGAGCTGCCTGGAGCTTTCATTCTGGGAGCGGGGGCTGCCTCTTCGAAAACTGTAGGAATGAATGCAGAAGTGAGTATGCTGCTGCTGCAGCAGCCAGAATTATTGTGTAAACTTCAAATTGCGGTGTAGTGCATGTACTGAGGTTAATTTAATTTTAATAAAAAAATTAAAAAATATATTTTTGTGTTTCTCTAGCTGATGCCTCTAGTACTGACAGAGTCAGAGGGAAAACCAGCCGTGAACAGCAGCTACTTCTCTTCCATTAACCCTGCTGATGGGAAATGCCTGCAGGAGAAATACAGCGATAAACACTCGGACTGCGATTTTGGACTCCTAGCCAACCTTTATGCGTGTGAGGGCAAGCCAGGGAAGGTGAGAAAATGAATACTTTGGGGAAATTTGTCTATTTCACCCTGTGCATATCACAAACCCCAAAGATGATCCTAAAGTAAAATATCTGATTACAGCAATATGTTTCCATAATGTTGGATATTAATTATTTTAAATAAATTCTCCCTCCTAAAATAAAAGTAATTTGGCATTTATGATCAGTTTTTTCAAACCTCATTATTCAGCCAATATGAACATGAGGTCCTTTTCTATTCCCAGTGGGTAATACATTTAAATGGCTTGTGATGTGTAACTGATTTGGTGTATAGACAGTTATAATTATGCTTCACATTCTAACCAGAATTAACTGTATGGCCAGCTGTGGCCATATGCTAAAGTATCATGTGGTCCAGATGCTGTACAGGATGTATCCTGGTTATTCAGCAAAAATGTTGTTACATGAACTTTTCAAAGGAAATGGCATGTGGAGATCATGCTGAACACAGCAGAATATTGCGAAACCTCCCAATGGTTGTGTGTGAGAACAGTCAGACTTGCTGGGTCATGGAGTTGGGTAGTGGCAGTAAAATGAGCTTCAGCCACCAAATTTACTGCAGTTTGCATATGCAACAAAAGACAATCTGTGAATGGGTATGCAGTTGCAGTTTAGTACAGTTAGTCTGTGTAATTGTTTTCATAATTTTCTCTTGTTGCTGCACCTCTGCTATCGGTTTGGGAGAGTGTAGACAAGTGTATGTTCTTCTGTGAAGCATGTCATGATCAGCCAGCTCTTCTCCATATCCGGCTGGCACAGACATAAGGAAGTCACTGCATTTGCAGCTCAAGCTGAGATTGCAGACTCCTGATCAACCAGCAGGGGTCGCTGGTTAGCAATACAACGTTGCAATCCCAGAAGCCTGAAACATAATAGACTGTAGAAAAATAGGCCTGAAAGCCTCCCTTCCCTGGGTGACGTTAGCACTAGCATTGCATTGCCCTACAGGGCTGCCAGGCACAGTCTGCACTCACATTCTCCAGATTTGACCGTGACCACAGGGCCCGTATATGCACTACAACAGTGCATTAACTGGAAGAGCCTCCCAGAAGCCCAATTCACTCAATCTTAATATGGTTGACTATATTTGCTGGGAAGGCGAATGCCAGCAGACATTATGTTGATAAAATGGCTAAAGTGAATCAGTTGAGAGCTTTGGAAATGTTTAAACTCTGTGTTTTTAATGTGTAATAGGTCATAGAGGTGAAGGCCAGCAGACGAACCGGAGGGGACAGTCTGGTGACATGTTTGAGGAAAACCTTGGAGAATCATTACAGCGATAAAAGCCTGGCTCTGGGGGGAACCTTTGTAATACAGAAAGGGCAAGCCAAAATTCACATCATGGTAAAATATGCAAAAATATACCACTTTGAGATTATACAGCCATGTCTTTGGCTTCAAGATTAATATGACATTGTTCATATGTTACTTGTACACCGTTGCTTCATGGTGTTACATAAAGGTGTCCTGTTTAAAATTTGTTCCTTTTGTATGATGCCCACGTGTAGCCGCGAGAGTTTTCGGCCTGCCCTCTCAATAGCAACGATGATGTAAACAACTGGCTGAAACACTTCAACGTCAGTGCACCTCTCATCTGCCAGTCTGTGCTGGTCTCCAGGGACCCTGTGAGTATTAACAGGAAGATGCAGTACATAGCTGTGAGCGATCACTTTGCCAAAACATTTTAATTGTGCCATAGAAAATTACACAATTCAGTACTGGAATTGTGAATTGCAACCTATAGTCAGTGAGTGCTTGGGAATGTTCAGGGCATACGTGAAAACGTGGCATAGCTGTCCTGGGACATATACGTTTCTGACATGGAATTGGTGTCCTGGCTTTTTTTAACCAGGGTTTGGACCTGCGTGTGGAGCACACTCACTGTTTCAGTCACCATGGCGAAGGAGGACACTACTACATCGACACTACACCAGACACGGTGGAATACCTGGGCTACTTCCTGCCGGCAGAGTTCATCTACCGTGTGGATCGTCCCACGACCACTCATGTGATTGGACGAGATTGAAAACCAGGGCCGTGTCTGAATCAGCACTCTTCCACACTGTTTAGTAGCCTTGGTGACTAGATAGGGCGAGAAAGTTGTAGAGAAGGCGAAAACTTTTCAAATTGCAGTATACTTCAAACACCCGGATGACACACTTACTTCCGGGGTTTCGCTGAGTACATTCTGGAGCACACTTCAAGAAGTACACAAACATTTTGGTCACATAAATATGACGTGAAGCTTCGTTTTAAAAAAATGAGGCGCAGCTTCGCTGATGTTTTCCTTCAAATACAACAAAAACAACACGTGACATGGCAGCGCAAGAGTGGGGCGCAGGGTTGCCAGATCTTGTAAGACTTTCCAGCCAAATGGCGACTCAAAACTAGCCCATCTTCCCATAGGGAGATCGGGCGTTTCGCTTCTACTTAGTTCTTAGCTCGTAGAATTATAGGCTATTTTTAACCGAAACCAACATATTTTAAATAGAAATCATCATGTTTTTACTTTTTCAAATAAGTGCGTGCTTTGCGACTTTTCATTTTTACCTGTGACTGCACTTTGTATCCCAATTTAGAAAGTATCCCAATTTAGCTGTAAAACCATGGATATGGCAACAATGGTGGGACGTCTTATGACCTGCTTACGACACTTCCATAGTGCGGTTGGAAAATAGTATGGAGGATATTTTTTCATGGACTGCTAAACAGTGCACATTAAACAGCACACTTCTGCCAGTGCACCGGAGACAGGGTGCAGTAGATAGGGCTCTGATTCGGACACAGCCCAGAAGATGTGTCACATAATCACAATTAATGAAATTCCAATCTTTGGCATTTGTCTGAAGCTCATTCTGATTTGTAAACAAAGACATACATCTTAGAGTTGTTTTCTGTTGAAAAATTAACTTGCTAATGGACTGTCATTTGTCATCCAAATGAATGTCACCACACAAACCTTGTCACTTGTTTTCAAGTAGTTCAATAGAATGTTTACAATCCTCAATTGATTGAGAAGCTGTTGTCCCCTGTGAATTTCTTGAAGCATGTTACCTTGATTTTATAGTAGTTTAAAGCCAATTAAACATATTTAGGCTGCAAATCAAACTGCTACCATCTGTCTCTTAATCAAGGCTTCAAAGGTAAAGGCTTTCCCACTATCATTACTTTCGCAACATAAGTGAAAGCAGTCATTGCAGAGAGAAAGAGAGGGAAATCCTTTTGTCAGAAAGCTTTACCGATTATTTTAATGCTATTGTTCCGGGTATTGTAAGTTGGAAGAAATCCTGTGGCTTTGATTTATTTATTTATTTTTTCCAAAATTGAGCAGCTTCTCAGATTTATATACAAACCACTCAGTAGGGTTGCAGGTATGCGTCTGTGGTCCCTGTATACACCACAGTGTCCTTGGGATGTTCTAAAGCTATTGTCACACCTTAACTGCTGACAACATATCTCACTGTAGGAGACACAGAGAAAGTTGTTTGTCAATCTGTGCTGTCTGGGTTTCAGGAAGCCCTTCAGATTCCCAGTCAAGAATACCATCCATCCATTATCTAACCCGCTTATTCCTGGTCAGGGTTGTGGGGGGTGGGGGGGAGGGGGGGGGGAGCCTATCCCAGCATGCATTGGGCGAGAGGCAGGAATACACCCTGGACAGGCCACCAATCCATCGCAGGGCACACACACATTCACTCACACACTCATACCTATGGGCAATTTTGAGTCTCCAATTAGCCTAACCTGCATATCTTTGGACTGTGGGAGGAAACCCACGTGGGGAGAACATGCAAACTCCACACAGAAAGGCCCTCGGATTCAAACTCGGTACCTTCTTGCTATGAGGCGACAGTGCTAACTGTGCCGCCCCAAGAACACCATGTTCCCCTAAATCACTAAACACTACCCTGCTGAGCACAGAAAGACAAGGGAGAAAGACAAAGAAGAAGAAACAGGTGATCAATACACATCAGGTGACCAATAACAAATCTTAAGATTGTTCCTGTGATCATTCAGTGAGAGTGTGTATATGTGTGTGTTTGCTATGAGAATATGTGGGTAAGTGTGTGTGTGCGCCATAGAACTGGTCGGGAGGCAAGTCCAGAGCATGACTGTCTGCAATTTTCCAGTGATATATTATCAACATCAGTACAGTAACAACATGACTAAAGCCCCCAAAAACAAAGTAGATAAAGCAAACCTTCAGTTATGAAGAGCTATGAACCTTTGAACACTGGGTTTTTAATCTGGAGCAGGTCATAAGGCCCGCAGAACTGAAGGAAACGGCCTGGTGATGTGATTGAGAAGCATTATAATATATTCTTGGGGTAAATCTTTCATACAGGAAGGGCAATCCAAAATCAGCATCATAGTAAATAAACAGATACCATCATCCTAATACTTGATGTCTGTGTTTCTGGCTTCAAATTGATTTGGTATGATATTGGTAAAATGTTACACCCAGTTGCTTCATTGATGTGCTATGGCTTCCTGTTTCATAAAAATATCATAAAATATGATCACTGAGTTGCAATGTCTGTGTCTGCAAGCTCATATTACTGTGTCTTTTTTGAACTGCAACACGGTACAAATTGTACTTCCTCTAATATTTCCTGCGTCGACAACTTGTTTTCTGAGCTCCTCAGGAATCTCCTTTGATCAAGCCATGGCACACTTCCACAAAGCTGTGTGGTGAAGACCAGACTTTGATAGTGAAGACCCACTTTTTCCAACAAAGCATTTAATGTTGGATTTATTTTGCTCAATAAATAAATTATGAAAGAATAATGTTTTTTGTTGAGCTGGGTTGACTTTATCAAGTTTTAGGACTTCGATGAAGATGTGATCACATTTTAGATCGAATTTATGCAGATATACAGAAAATTCTAAAGGGTTCACAAACTTTCTAGCACCGCTGTAGATGATAATCAGTTCCTTCCAATGGTCCACCCCCCATTTCTCTCTTGCCAGTCGCTTGTTTTAAAAAAAAAAAAATCCACTATAATGCCCTCCTGGAGGAGGTTTGAATCCTCCTCCTGAGAGTGACCAGGTCGACAGTAGAAAGAATTTTAAACTTTGGCTGCAATATTAATAATATGAACCAGTGGCTGAACCATTCAGTGTGCTCCATTGACCCTAGTATAGTCACTAGAGCCACTCATGGTAACAATTATCCATGCTGTAGAATGTGGTGGAGACCGTTGCATAATGATATGTCTTAATTTAAACATTTGGTTGGAGGTACTTTAATTTTTTTAATGCAAGTACATCCTACACAGCATCTTTCAGGAAAATAATACGATGAAAAACGTAATTTCATTGGTCCTTCGGAGATATGACGTCAGTGTCCTTGGCATTGTTGTATCCAGGCATGTGAGGAGAACAGTTTGTTCTTCTATCACTAGAAACAGAGAACACATTGCTCGTTCATCATTAGGTCACTGGCCTTTGAATCCTAACTTTAGTTTAAGAAGATTCTTATTCATTCTGGGTGATGTGTAGGGTACTTATGTAATTGTCCTTGTTGCTGCTGTATTTTTGATGTACTGATATACTGAATGCATTATTCGTATAATGGTTAGGGAACTTGGTTTATCATGAACATGGTAATTAACCTTCACGGTTTTATTTAAAATATCCAGATGTATAAAATTGACTGTAGCTATATAAGAAAAGGTTTAATCTGGGTAAAAGTGTCTACTAAATGCCGAAATACAATGTAGGCTATAGAAATAAATATGCACGCATATTAGAAAACAACAGTATCTTTGCTTGTTCCCTTTTCTTACTCGAGCCATTTGATTATATTAATAACACTGAGGATTACCTAACTACCACATATCAAAATACTACAGTGAATTCTACTATTCAAAATTGTGGCATTGCATTAAGAAAAACGATTGATGGAGAAAACGATGAAAGAGGTAGGCTACGTACGCAGTGAACCGCGAATGTCATTACCTCATCGTAAATGAAATAGAGAATCATGACAACATAGAGGAGAAAAGTAGGGTGAACAAAACATACTGTAGTCTGTAACGTTACCCCTATTCCTGCCTTTGTGTAGTTTAAAAAGAGACGTAATCACGGTAGCCCGTTTCCACACCGGAGATGCGAGATGCAAAAAGCATGCGATACCCAGAATGCAGCTGCAATAGTCAGGAAGTGAGCTCAGCTGTGTATTGACAATATGGCTGATCGTTCTGCGGAGCGGGGAAGGAGGAAGTCTAGGCTTTGACAGTATAGCCCCAGACTAACACCTTTCACGGTTGCTGATAAAAACACATTTTTGAATGAGGGGACTTGAGATTCTCCGGGATGAAGACATTGAGCTGAGGACAAATTTAGAGCGTTAGAACAGTCATGTCGTTTTTTAGGAGGAAAGGTAAGGAAGTCGGGTGTGAGAGGGATAGCGGGAGAGATTGGAGGAAATGTAGGGTGACCGATGCGGGTTTGGTTGACAGCACGGTGTGAATTGAAGGCCTTCTCAGAGCACTGATGCGACTTTATGGTTATAATGCACTAAGACAAATGAATGAACAAAGCGAAGTCGTTGCATTTGTGTAACTAATTAACTCATCGCGATATGTAAACGATGGTTCAGTGACTGACGCATCGTCTGTCTGTTGTGATAAAACGAGATTGAAGCTAGCTACACGTTTTTGCATTTTTAAATAAGCTAGCAACCGATTTAGCTTGCTAACTACTGTCGTTTTCGTTCGTACAAATGAATGTGGCCAAATTACAGAAAATAAATGGAACTTTATTTTGCAGATTTTGATTTTTCTCACGTAACGAGCTAACGTTAGTCCATCAGCATAGGTCGTTGGCTAGCTGCATCTTTTTCAGTTAGAATAAAAATGTCAATACACATCAGGCTAGCTAAGCTAACATCACACGATCTTGCTAGTTAGGTTAACGTTGTAGCCAGTTAGCTTGCTACGTTGTGACAGGATTTCGATCTAACCACATCTGTCACAAACACCAGAAGCACTATCCGAAATGACATTGGGCAACTCATCAGCTAGAGAGCTACTTTCCGACTACGTTAGCTGACCCATCTCAAAGTTTTGTTAGCGCTGGCCAACGTTAGCAAGGCTACGGCGCAGCAAATGAAAAGCAGCTGTATTTGCAAGCTTGATAACTCGCTTGCTGTGCTAAATCAGTTTGACAGTTCCCGATAATATTCACATGTTACCAAGCTGGCCAGATGCTTTGTTATGAAACGATCTCAGTGAACCCAGGAAGTCAATGTCATCACACATGAATCTAGCCATCTTCATCCTTGAACTATTTTCAGATGCAAACTACTAGTTACTCTAAAACAAGTATCATGCCAGGGAGTTGAACATCCTAGGTTAGCTAGCTAGCAAACGCATGCTTGCTCAATGCGAAGATGTATACATCGAGTCCTGTCATTTAGCTATCTGTCAGATGCTCGCTTTTCAGTTGACGCAATGCTTGCTAACTGTACCTTGTTGGTGTTTAGAAACGATACTGAAATATAAATGTATGTAATTGCAAAAATGTTAAGACAAATAGGCTAGCAAAGGTTAATTGGCTAGCATTTCAAGCAGACTATAGTGATGTGCTGTTAAAACCACTGGCCTAAGCGGTGGATAATTTTGTCAACCTGATTTTACCCAGTATGTTGTGTTGTAGTTTTGGAATTCACATCCGTTCATCACATGCATTGTTAACTGTAGCTAACGTTGGGTCACAAAATAGCCACCAGCACTTAAGTTAATGCTTTTTCCTTCATCCTGATCCCATCACAACATCAGCATGTGGTCCGCGCGTTTCCGTCTGTAAAGATTTCCATGTACATAAAGAGATGGGTATTATTAGGTTTTCGTGGCACGAAGAAAGGGTAGGTTGAATTCGAGAGATATGAAATGATTGGCTTTCTCTCGCTGCTCCTGAATTTGGTGTATTTTGGGAGCTTGCTCATGAGCATGGTTTGGATTCAAATTCAGAGAATCAGTCTTCCCTGAGGCATCCGTAGGTATGGCGTCATGCCAGCTTTGGGATCTCAGAAGTAACCTGATGAACCAACACCCTCCCCTGGGGTCCGCTTGTGTTTCCGCTGACACAGTCCTCCACCGACTGTCAAATGTCATTTCCGAAACCCTTTTGTTCATGTTTTTGTGGGACAGTTTTGTCAAAAATCTCTATTTTTCAAACGATTGTTCTTTGCTGAGTGAACCCCTTGTACAACTGCATATTTATCTTTGGGTTGCAGCAAAAGCCAAGGAACTTGAGAGACCTGTTGATGCAAAAGCTGCCAAGGGTATGTAACATATAACTCCGCCTCTGGCCCACTTTCTGTGTGGTGTGTGAGTACATATATCCTCCAAATATTAAACATTTCAGAGTGTTGTCTACCTCAAGGGGATAGTTCTTGGCATCGTCCATAGACTCATCTGTGGATGTGATCTCAGTAACCTACTGGTAGACTGCCTTCAAATGAGAACCCTACTACAGAAAGCACCAAGACTGGCATTTTTGCACTGTCCCATCAGTATTCAATGTGTAACTGATGAAAGTGAAAATCTTTCATCACTTGTGATTATCGTTATATTTTTGAGCAGAGAAGCCAGAGGAATAGTATAATACATCACATTGCATTCATTTGACGTACAATACGTGCATACCGAAGGTCATTGAAACAACAACAGGTCAGATAAAGTACAGTTCTATCACAACGTAGCAGCTATCCACAGACATGAACATTGAGTCTAGTTCACACAGTAAGCTATGGCTAAGTTTTCCGGCTAAGTCAGTAAGACAAGATAAACTACATCATCACAAACAAAACACTAGTGTTACACGAGTGTTAAAGAATTAAGTTACAGGATACAAGAAGCAAGAAACAAATGGTACTAGATTGGTGGGTTAGTCAAGGTAGAGCCTGAAGAGGTGTGTGTTTAGACCACGATGGAAAGCAGGCAGTGATTGAGCAGTTCGTAGAGGAATGGCAATTCATTACGCCACTGGGGAGCTAGGGTGGAGAAGCTTTGAAGTCGGGACGAGTCGAAGCCGTTGACACGGAGGGCATGAAGTGTGAGTCGCCCTGCTGCGAGTCGACCTAATATCACCTTAATGTACATAAAATATAAAGAAGTCTATGTTCACTGTGTTTAATCATTTTACATTACATTATAGTCATTTGGCATATATGATTGTTCTATGTTTAGTCATATGCAGTAAGTGGTGTAGAATGTTTTCTGAGTAAAAAGTGGGGTTCTGAGATTTGCAGTGAAAAACTGAGGGGAAATGTAATCTGCAAATAAGTTTCAGTTTGAATTAACATAATGCTGTGTGTATGCTTTCAAGTCGACTGGCCCAAATAGTAAATAAGTACAGCCAGGAAGGGCTTGCATTGGCTGTGGAAATGGATGAATTACTGGATTAGAGTGCATCCATGTTTTATCTGGTCCTGGATGATGCAAGATGTAGGCCTAAATGCACACAGTGTATTTAAAAAAAAAAAGAAGAAATTAGTCTTATCAGATGGGAAAAGCAGCTCTAACAGTCATACCAGTGGTTCTATGAATAACACCAACAAATAGGATTATCTGTTGTCTCTATTCCTCCTTTTTTTAACCCTTTCATGCATGAATTATTACAAAACAGAGCAATATTTTTTTCACATCAAACTCCGCATCTGTTTCACCCGCCTAGGTCACAGAAATGTGCCCCAAATAGCCCCTTGAAAACATAGACCACACGTGCAGATTACAGCTCTTAATGCATGATGTCCACTTCAGTGGACAGAAGCTTTTTCGTATACAATACAAGGACTACGGCAATTTTTTGTTACAAATATAACTAATTCTGCTCCTTGCATCTTCCCTAATAAGAATATATATATTTTAACATGCTCTGTTCTCTGGAAATAGAAGGTATTCACAGCTACACCAGAGGGAGTTTGTATGTTTCCACCTCCACCTTCAATTTTGACCTTCACTGTATCAAAACAAGAAGAGCCAATAAAATGTAACAAGATGGAACATATCAAAATTTAGGCAAAGGTGCAAGGAATCTGCTCTGATATTTGTTGGAGATCACAAATGTTTTTGCCTGTGTTAAAATAGACTTTGTGGACTCCATGCACGAAAGGGTTAAAAACAGGATTATTACAATCCAAAGGTGTCAGGCCTAATGAATGAGTAAATCCTGCATTTACCTGGCAAATGTGGCAGTGTGAATTGTGTTATCTCCTAGCACTGGAGAATTTATTATATGTTTATCAGACACCTCTTAACTTCCTCCTATTTCTGTGGGCCTTGTGGTGCTGTGGTGTTTATAATATGGCTCTTTGTCTCACTGGGGTTTTCTTGTTGAATTGACCACACCTTTCCTCCTTTTCCCAGCTCCTGTTACGTCACACTCCCCGTCTCTGGCTCCTCGCAATCACCATGCCATCTTTGAGGCAGCTGGGCCCAGCCACGTGGCCATCAACGCCATCTCCGCTAACATGGACTCGTTCGCCCGTGGGCGCACGGCTATTCTCAAGAAACAGCCGAGTCACATGGAGGCTGCACACTTTGGGGACCTAGGTATGGGACCCATTGACTTTCATTGCATTGCATTTGAAAGTCATTTGGGGGGTTCTTCTCTGAAATAAATATCTGTACTTACATCTGATCATGTTTAATTTTAATGTCTTATTGTCAGCCAGTTTACAGTTTATACTCTATTGTCTTGCTGTTGCTGGACAAAAATCCTGTGAAAATGGTCAATTGATTTACCCAGTTTAAAAATTGAATTTAAAAAAAGTGTATGATTTATATTGTGAAAACTTTAACCCTTTAAGTCTCTGTTCCCTGTACTATTGCAATAATGTAAATCTATGCACGGGTATCAGATGTGGTTCACATTACACTGGAGTTCTCAGATTTCACTTTAAAATGATGGTCCCTGAATTCCAGGTGGTACCAGAGGAGTAGAATCAATTTATGGGGATTTATGTGTTTTATTATAATCTATTAAGCGGAATGACGCATGCATCATTTCAGCCAACTTTTGAATGAGAACTGCTGAGGCATTAAGAAGTGAAATGTGAAAATTAGAGCAGCCTGTGAATGGGAAATGATGAAATAGGTTTAACCCCGCCCCCCTCTCACAGATTCCAGAATGTTCTGTAATCCAGTAACAGTCATATACATTGTTACAGAGTGCAGCTGTGTTTATGCATTGCTGTGTGTGATCCTGTGGTGTAAAAGAGCAATCTCTGCCTCTCACCATTACCTGAGGGTGTCATAAATTTGCACTGACTTATTTATAACTGCCTATGGCAGGTAGTGGGTTTTTTTTTTTCCGCCACTTGGATTCAGCTGCCACGTTTAAAAATATCAGCTTGTTTTCTTCCTCCGTGGCCCACTCTCATTGGAAAATTCTGTACTATCGAACCTCTGAGATATGAGTACATCGGGAATGGAAGTCGGAACTTTAAATTGATGTCAAAATACATACTTTTTAAATCATTTCAATCTATTATTGACCATGTTACATTCCCAATCAGGATCTCACAATGGAACATTCGTAATTTTTTTAAAATCGTTATTTCTTACCCATCTCTATGTGAAACTTGCTTTTCCCAGACTAAATTCATGGCCCTTAATTTGTTTTCATTAATTGACAATGCGAATTGTTTTGATTTGATATCATTGCGTACGCCGCTTCCACGTTCATAGTGTGTTTGTTCTTTTGACCGGCCAGGCCATAACTGATGCTTTGTACCTCTGAGGTTCAACTGTAGTTTCATACTTTGACAAAAACTCACACCTAAGGATTCCCTGTGTTCACTGACCGCAGGTATGTGCAAAGGAATATTTGTGGAGGTGTTGGTGATACTTGTTGAAGCATGAGACCTTCTGTTGAGACAGTTGTGTGGTAGAACCAGAGTTACAGCATTGAGCCTGTGGAATGTTGCAGAGTAGCTCCAGGTTGGGCTAATTGGTTGAGAGAAACGTTAAATTGAAAATTTAATCTGATTAAAAAGGTCTGATTTAACGGCCTACTAGGAAGTACCGGCGTCCTACACATGCCTACACTTGTTGCTGGTAATGGGACTTGCAGGACAAGTTGTCTTTGTCCTGCAATCGTCTCGCATTTGTGACCAAGTTTGTACGATAGACAGCCAGTTTCAGAAGCCTGGTCACGTGATTATACCAGGATGGCATGTAATGGGATTGGATATTTTCCTTTGTGGTAGAATTGGACAAGATGGCGCAGTTGAGGTAAAGGTCCACTCTTTTGCAGTTCACACATGCCAGTGATGTTTCTCATGGGCCATGGTACATAGGAACTCACAGTGTGAGGTTGCACTGCTCTGACTTCAGAATATTCTTAAATATGAAGGTTGTATTTATTCAGCTATTTATTCACATATTATTTTTGACCGCCAGATACCAATGTATGTCAGCAATACGACCAACATCATTGTTGTGAATGGGGAGTCATAATAGTGTTTCTGCCTATATAAGATAAATTGCAGGTGTCTATTGCATTTTGAGTCTGCAATAGTACGTGATGGAACTTATGCAAGTAACAAAGAGCTTCCATACCTTGGGAAGGAATTCCTTATTTTACATTAGAGCAACTAAGATTGCCAGTGTGACACAAATGAAAGGAGCATAAACCACGCTTTGAATTTGCTCAGTGTTAGTAGATAATTCCCCATTGTAACCTTTGCTGCAGAAAATATTTAAAAACTCAAATGAACTGAAATCGTTGTTGGAAATTACATTTTAGTTTTGTTTCTTTTTGTCACACGTTAACCTAAGATAACTTATCTTGCAGGAGAATTGAGATGTATCGTGCACACAGTTAATTTGGAGTTAATTTACCGTTGTGACTACCAGACAAATTGGTGCATCCTTCAGAAGGTTCTTATTGAAATATTTTTTTTGTCCCTTAAGCCCTTCCTATTACTGCAAATCGCAGTCGTTTTTTTTCTTCTCCCCAATTGGGAATGTCTCGTGATGTATGTACTATATCAGTGCTCATTGCTACGAAGAGAGCTCAGACAAGCACTGGAATAAATAATTTTATGTTGATGATTTTAATACCTTGGTAAAATTAATGCATTTAACAGGATGCTGCATGAAGCATGCTGAATTAATTGGTACAGTGATTACATTAGTTATTGCTCCTGCACATCCATTGAGAAACTGGTTTGTTTCTTCATCTGCACCGACAAAGCATCAGTCCCCTACCCTCTACATGCACTTGCGCTTAAAAAAAAAGTTAATGTACACACACACACACACACACACACACACACGCCCAGGCATTATCCATTTGGTGAATGGAAGTGCACACATACACACACACACACACACACACACACACACACACACACACACACACACACAGGCATAGTCCAGTTGGTGATTGTAAGTTTCAAACGGGAGGAGAACACCTGGTCAGGAAAATTGTTAAGCTTTGTAATTCGCAAATGTTTGTTTTGTGTTAATGTTACATGCTGCAGTTAGTGGTAGCGCGCAGCGATGCATGAAACCTGCCTGAACGGAATGCACATGCATGTGTTGCAGGGCGTTCCAGTGTCAACTACCAGGCTCAGGAGACGCGGTCGCGGCTGTCCAAGACCGTGGAACAGATCCTGCGGGACAACGTGGCCGTGCCCTACTACATCCAGTTCATGGAGACGCAGGGGGCCGACCACCTGGTCAAGTTCTGGCTGGAGGCCGAGAGCTTCCGAGCCACCAGCTGGTCCCGGGTCCGAGCGCACAGCCTCAACTCCGTCAAGCACAGCGCCCTCGCCGAGCCGGCCTCGCCCTCCTCCGTGAGGCCCGAGAGCGAGGACTCCTCCGGGTCGCCCCCGCACACGCACTCCCCCAGCCCCCCGGACACAAACTCTCACAGCCCCGGGGGGGGCCGCCGTCTCCCACGGCAACTCCCTCGACTTGGACAGTAGCGGGGAGCCCGGTGCTTTTCTGCAGCCCCCCAGGGGCGAGACTCCAACCAGGCAACCCTCCTCTAAGACGGGGACCCCCTTCAAACTCCAGTCCACCAACGCACTCAAACAGCTGTCTGACAAACTCATGAAGAGTAAGTCAAAGGCTCGCCCGGGGCTGGGCTGCTTCAGGCTAGCGGCTAAACCCCAGTGACAAATACAGTAGCTGTCTTTGATTTGAGAAGCATTTATTTAGTCAAATAGAGGAAGATCACATCTGATCATTATGGTGCCTGAATGGAATATAGCTCCTTGTGAATAAAGCGTTGAAATGTCCTATGGCCCAGAATGACTGGCCAGTCCTGCTGCCGACTGTGGCAATAAGTCACACCGAATGACGTATAACTGTCCATGGTGCTGCTGAGGGATGGTCTCAGTCATCAGGTCACAGGTCATAGGTCACTGGACCCTGGTCAGTTGAGCACCTGCCATATGCCAGCTGTGTTACTCCCACTGCTGCAGTCCCCTTTGCTGTAATATTCTGCCTGTACTGATCTCAGGAAAGTGCTGCTTGGTATAGATGGGCATTTCTGTATGTGGTGATTAGTTCTTTTCGTTTGCAAGTATAATAGTTGGTGTATGTCCAGTAGGTGTAAACATGGACCGTGTGCATCTCTCTCTTATAATACTGTGATACTGAGGAACATTTGACCTTCAGTAGAATATTTGGCTCGTCAGAGAGGTAAACACAGTATGTACCATCTGGGAGTGATTCACCTGTAGTATTTTGCCCTATTTTCACCCGGTGTGGAATGCCGAATCTGAGTGTTAATGCTCATCGTTGTAACCTCTTCTGTCAGTTTGGGCGAGCGCACACAAGCTTCACGTGCAGCTTGTGTAGGCAGACTGGATCCCTGATTGGCCAGAGTGGGGGCACTGATGTTCAGAGAGACATTGGCTTCGGTCCCTCCCACTGAAATCCGTCCCATTACATTTTTACATTATAGGCATTTAGCAGACGCTCTTATCCAGAGCGACTTACACAACTTCTTATTACATTTATCCATTCATACAGCTGGATATATACTGAAACAATTCAGGTTAAGTACCTTGCTCAAGGGTACAACGGCAGTGTCCTACCTGCTACCTTTCAGTTACAAGTCCAGTTCCTTAACCATTATACTACACTGCCGCCCATCCTCAGATGATGGCGTGACCAGTTACGCACCGTGCATAATGTGTAGCCCCAGCCAGCACTGTCAATGCATGTCCTTTACAGCCAATCTTCCCAATGCTTCCCTAAACCTTGGACTGTGTGAAAGAAACTCATTGATACATTTGCAGAAGTCACAAAGTCATTAGATTGACCTTTGTTTCTGGAATTGAGTGCTTTTGTGACGAGTGTACAGTGTATTTCATGGTGACAGAACATATGTAATCTCTCACAAGCATTTCTTTTTTTTTTGGCTGTTTTAGGTATAGAAAGAGATGCAGTGAATATCTTTACAAAGTACATCTCTCCTGATGCTGCTAGATCCATCCCCATCACAGAATCAGTGAGAAACGACATAGTCGGTAAGAGATATGTGCCTATCTCTTTATTTTTGGGATATGTATGCTGTTCCACTCAGCTGGCCAAGAAATTTTCAGAGTTGACAAGCCTCAAGATTTTGGTAAACAAGTCTCTTGTGGATGCAGTAAAGCAGAACTGACTTTGTGTGTGTGTGTGTGTGTGTGTGTGTGTCTGTGTCTGGGTGTTTGTGTGTGTGCTTGCCTTGACAGCAAAAATCTGTGGGGAAGATGGGCAGGTGGATCCAAACTGTTTTGTCACAGCACAGTTGGTAGTCTTCGGCATCATGGACCAACAGTGAGTCTCTCTAAAATTGAGTATTTTTAGAGCTAACTTTTCTCAACATTATCAGTATTTGTGTATGCCTTTTCTAGGATGTAAACAGATAGTTAATCTGCACCTGAAATTGCTTTGTGCACCAAGTACCGATAGGGTCAGTGGTCCTTAAGAAGGCTGGTTTGCAAATGCGTGGTATAGCCAGCAAAGCACTTTCTTAGGGATTTGCTCCTTAAGGAACAGTCCTAGGTGCTTTGTAAGGGAATATTGCTTTCCTCTCCCAAGGGAAACCAGAACGCCCTGGTCCTCTGTCTTCGGTGTGTGCTGGTGAAATGGGGCTTTATTTCCGTTGTGTGGGCAGTTCATCTCCTTTGTCTGCAGTGTCACAGCGTGCGTTGACGTGGATCTATCTATCTCTCTCTCACTCTCTCTCACTCTCTCACTCTCTCACTCTCTCACTCTCTCACTCTCTCACTCTCTCACTCTCTCTCTGAGTGGGTGCTGATTGGCAGTACAGGGCTGCAGAGAGGGATTGATGTAGGAGCTGGGGGAAGTTAGCGAAGCGTGAGAACGTGCCTCCGCTCATGCAGGCTGTGTATCGGGGGTATCGGGGGGGTGGGTAAACTCCTGAACCCCTCTTTCTGCTTCCACAGGCACTTTACTGAATTTCTACGGAGCCATCATTTCTGCAAGTACCAGATCGAAGTGTTGACCAGCGGTACCGTGTTCCTGGCCGACATTCTCTTCTGCGAGTCGGCTCTCTTCTATTTCTCAGAGGTAAGAGCGCCTGCTCCACACCTGGATAAGCAGTGGCCCCAGCTCTGCCAGGTGAACCTTGAACCTTACTTTGCGTTCATCGCCTGAACCCAGACCAGGTGATGTCAGCTCTATGAGACACACCTGCCACTGAACAAAATGGTGATGATGCCACTACAGTGACATATAGGAGTAGCGGGAATGTAGCGGCATGCCACGCAATTTGCGCAGGAATATAACTGCTGTGTATTGAAACGTTTGTGGCTGTAAAGCCTAATTTAGACTACATCACACGACACTTTTTGACAAGTCTTGTGCCTCAAAAATGTATTTTCAACTGGAAAAAGTATTTCATGACACTATCTCAGAATAGAATTTTATGTCGCGGACAACGTCGTACTTTATCGCGCAGTGTGATTGGACAGCCAGAGGGAACAGCGAAATTTGTTGTTCCTTTTTTACTTGCTCCACTTCATTATTTTTCTTTTCACTGGTGTTGATAAACATGGGGATAGAGGAAAAACTATCGGAATAAATAGGAAATTATCGTAAGGATGGATGTGGATAATTATGTCATTGACCGACATCCTAAGGTATTTGAAATGTGTCTTCATCCAGCATTTCACTCCTCTGTTTAACAAGAACATATTCGCCCTGGTTTTCCCTGGTTTGGTTTATGGGACAGACGGACCACCTTCTTTTTTTCCTGATCATGTTGTTTTTTTTTTAAACAAAAGTAGATTTAAAATTTCTTCCTCCTTCATAGTCTCAATAATTTCACTTATCGCTGTCATGTTTTCATAAATGTAAACAAACGGTCAGGAGTTTGCCGTCTCGTTACTATAGAGACAACAGAACCCTCATCACACATCTATAAGTATAAATGCCAAACGTCGTGTGACGCCTTAATATTTGTTGCACAACACTTGCCAAAAGGGTTGTGCGATAAAGTATAAACTAGGCTTAATGTGTGTGTGTGTGTGTGTGTGTGTGTGTGTGTGTGTGTGTGTGTGTGTGTGTGTGCGTGCATGTGCGTAGTACATGGAGAAGGAGGAGGCTGTGAACATCCTGCAGTTCTGGCTCGCCGCCGACAACTTTCAGGACCAGCTGGCAGCAAAGAAGGGCCAGTACGACGGACAGGAGGCTCAGAACGACGCCATGATCCTGTACGACAAGTAAGCCCCTCCGCCTCGGCCGGCCGCCGCGTTCCCTCAGCCATCGAGGGGGGCTCGTGTTTCACCCTCTGCTTACAGACTCGCGCAAAATGGCAAATCGATCCAGTCGCCTGCGATCCATTGCTCAGCGCATTACGCTAGAGGGTTTGGGTTTTCATGCGAATTGATTGTTATCCATTCCGCCGTTATTTATCAGCATGCTGGAAAATATTCTGTCTGTACGTCTTTCTTCCCGGCTGGGGAAAGAGGGGGATGATGGGTACATCTGTTTGCCTGCTTAAGCCTGGAAGACGTGATCTGTTGTCCTGGTTACCCGAGCCGCGATCCCTTGTGTTGTCCCCCAGGTATTTCTCCCTTCAAGCCACAAAACCCCTGGGTTTCGACGACTCGGTGCGGTTAGAAATAGAGTCCAATATCTGCCGGGAAGGCGGCCCCCTGCCCAACTGCTTCACCACACCCCTGCGGCAGGCGTGGACCACAATGGAGAAGGTACATCGCCATGTCTGAGACCTCCAGGCCACCAGGGGTCACATGCCCCGGTGACGAGGTTAGCCTGGTGTGGCCTGTCAATCCTGTGTCCTGTAGTTCCACTTCACTGCACTGGCCTCGGAGGGCACAGTATTAGTAGTGAGATACAGTGTGGCAATGAGGCTCTAAAATGTCTGAAGTTCTTAACTTGGTTCTAAATTAGGCCTGTCTGACCCAAACCTGTTCCTGGACTACCCTCCTGTAGGTTTTCACTTCAACCCTAATTTGGCACACTTGATTCTACTAATTAGCAGCTCAATGAGATCTCTAGCTGTTGAATGAGGTGCGCTTTGTTGGGATTTGGAGTGAAAACCTACTGGACGGTAGATCTCCAGGAACAGGTTTGGGCAGCCCTGCTCTAAATCCTCTGTGATGTATCCACCTTTTTACTGACGTCGTGATTTTTGACGGTAATGGAGCGTCTCTAAAGTGAACTTGAACTTCCCGCTGTGAGGACAGATGTGCGCCCGCCGGAAGTGCTCTGCATTTTGCTGTTGATATGGCGACGCCCAGTGGTGCGTTGGGAAAGAGGTGGATATGTAGCTAATCTCACATCACTTTGTTTTCCCCCAGGTTTACATGCCTGGCTTCTTGTCTAGTAATCTTTACTACAAGTATCTGAGCGACTTGATAAATTCCGTTCGAGCGGATGAGTTTTTCGGCGGGAACGCGATTGCCCCCGGACAAGGTCTCTCCCAGGACAGTGACCGCAGCACTAGCACCTCTGAGGAGACACAAGCCCAGGTATCCAACCAGGACCCCAACCTTTTAATGGGGATCCAGGATCAAATGCATTAAATATGCAGGTCGTTTTATTCAGCTCAGGACAAGGTCTGTGATAAATGCAGATTCGAAATGCTTTAACTCTGTAGATAGTGGGGAAATTTTGAAAGAAAACTCCCGCATATCCCTGAGTATTTGAGAGAAGGTTGGAACCAATCTGCCCAGTGATGAGTAATGTTGTTTGAAAGTAGACCAACGTAGCTACAGAACTGCATAGCGGTCAGATATAAAAAAAGGAGTACTAGAAATCCCTGATAGTGTCAAATGAGCACCAGGTTTGGCTTGGTGGTGCTCATTTGAATTTCCTGTCTTTTGCAGCTCTTGACCAAACCAAACTTCTCACTTAAAACATAGTTTTTTGTTATTAATTTTCTATTAAACATGTTATACGCCAAAACGTACTGTCAAAGAAAGAAGAATTTTATTCTAAATATTGGTGAACATAGATATTTCTTTTTAAAATTGTAAGTAACCATCAGGATTTTACTGGCGTCTAAAAGGTTAAAGTATTTAAAATGATGACTTGGCCCAGACCTCACACCTCACACCTCAGCCTTGTGTGTCTGCAGTGCCGCTCAGCTCATCTCCACTTCTCTTTTGCAGGGCACCAAAAAAGCAGCAATTAAAATCCTGAAAAACTTTGATGAGGCAATAACGGTAGACATCGCCAGCTTGGACCCGGAGTCTCTCTATCAGCGGCCGTACGCTGGGTGAGTGCGTGGAAACGCCTTCTCCTTTGTGTGTCACTGCTGAGTTCACACTTCACAGTAAGTGCTGCTCAAATAACTCAGGTTGTATCTTTTTTTTCACTGAATGGCAATAACTTTGAATATCTCTACTCAGTCATTTCAAAAGCCTCTTCAGTGTGTTTATCTTACCGTATAGCCCTTATTCTACTGTAATAGCCGAGGTCTGTGTGTGTGTCTTGTGCCCATGAATGGCCTTTGAAGCTCTGTAGGGTGGCGTAATGGCTAACTGCTACACGGTTTAGTACCTCATGTGAGTTTGCCTTGTCTATCTGCTGTTAGAATTCTTAGAGATATAAGTGCCATGTGACCTGCTAAAATGAAAAGACCCGTTCGAGACCGCTATCGGACTATTCCCATTAGTTACTATCGCTGACAATGGGACTCCTTTGAATGGTCGAAGACAAATGGGGCCGGGTAAGCAGCGTGTGTGTTCAGTCTAATGCTATGAGGCCGCCATTAGCCAAGGGCTAATCTCTTTCCTTTCCGTTCAGAAGAATGACGTTCGGGAAGGTGAATGAACTTGGACAGTTTATCAGGGAGGCTGAACCAGAACCCGACGTGAAGAAGTCCAAAGGTATTGTGCCCTAGTTTGACGTGACCTGTGTCTGTCTCTCTGACGGTTGTTTTCATTGGTTATTGGAGGAAAGGGATGAAATCAAATGGATGAAATCTTACAGTTGAAGTTGACGGATATTTTCTCACATTCTGGTCATGCAAACGCACACATTATTATTATTAATTGCCTGTTTCTGAAATGAATTCCTCTGAATTCCTTCTGAAATTAATTCTTCCGCAGTTTCCTTCCTGTCCTCGTCATATGGGACTGTAACATTCAGACATGTTGAATGACCTTTTTCTTTTTCTTTTTTCTTTTATTTTACAATTTTTAAAAAATGTATTGCCCAACCCCCTGGGGCTGTATATAGCCAATTCCCTCCCCCATCTGCAATGTCCAACTGTCTGCAACCGCAGCCAAATTCCATGCACGAACCACCCTACCAATTCGGGAGAGCTGAGATATCCACGGTTCTCCTCCGAAATGCGTGCCGTCCTACAGCTGCTTCTTTTCACATTGCAGACCGCAGCTAAGCTCACACAGCAGTGTCAGAGGAGGGACTTTTCATATGAGGCTTTGATATGGAGTCTTACGAGTGCTCTTATTGGCCAGTGGGGGTCGCCCAAGAGCAATGAAACGCGGATCCTTGTCCAATTGAACCCTCCCATTCCCTGGGCGACACAGGCACCAATTGTACGTCGCCCTGTGGAGCTACCTGGTACAGTCAGCACTGGCACAGTCCAGATTTTATCCGAGGCCGTGAAGCTCATCCATGGACCATAGCATGGTGCCTTAACCGAATGAGCCATCCAGCAGAACCTTTTTCTGTTTTTCCAAAATATAATGACTTGCTACGTTTCCATTAGAATAAAAAATTCCAGTCTGTGTTTTTTTTTTTTTTTCCTGCGACGGGAGGTTGTCTTCAGACTGTGCGATATATAAGGAGCTTTCGGTTTTGTGAGCAGCTGTAACTAAAGGAGAGGCGAGTGACAGGCATCACCTTGAGATTCCGTGAGAAAATGGCATGGCAGTGATAACCAGGGAGGAAGCTGTGAATGTTGACTTAATACATGGGCCAGCGGAGGCCTTGCACGGCGTCTGGCATATCTCACCCTCCACATGTTTTCTCCAATCTGTCACAGGCTCAATGTTTTCTCAAGCAATGAAGAAGTGGGTGCAGGGAAATTCAGATGAGGTATGCATAAAAATTTTATTTTATTTAGTTTTCTTTAAACTTTACACTACTGATATGCTTAGAAGTCCCCGATTTTCTGAAACCATTTCATTCACTATTCCGCAGGGCAGTGCGACCTTAGGTCACCCTTCTAGCATGTTAGCAAGCCTTGAAAGTTGTCTTTATTTGCACCCATTAAGTTTTCTTTTGAGCCCACACTTACGGATGTGCATTCAGTACAGTAGGTTGTTCAGTTACGCAGCCTTGTGTGTGACGGAGCCCTGTCGTTCCCTCCCTCTGTGTTGCACAGGCCCAGGAAGAGATGGCCTGGAAGATTGCCAAGATGATTGTAAATGACGTCATGCATCAGGCGCATTACGATCACCCCGGTGACAAAGCAACTAAGGTGTGGTGGATTTTTTTTTCTCTTTTTTACAAGTAATAGTGAGATTTTGGAACTTTTTGACACAATGTCCCCCCACCTCAAGTGAAGTGATATTATTCTGTGGTTATATGCAAAGACCGAGTAAAAATAATAAAATGTAGAAATTGTGACCAGTCATGGAAAAAGTGAATATTATGTTTATTTAACGGAGCTTATTGAGGGCTGCTTTTATGGGCGAGATGTGAGTACAGTTGAGACATAGTTTACTTTTAATGTTTTTGAAGTCATTCTAGTTTCTGTTTTCAGTCCTTTCCTTTGAAAAAGAGCAACTGTAGATTGAATGGGCCAGTTTTTGTTGAATGCAGCAATTTGAATCGTGAAGCTGTCCAAACATGATAACTGCCACCCCACTTTGGGAAATGTGCTGCGTGTCCTGCGGATGTGCAGTTGTTGCATTGTGCCTGCGCACACATTTTTGAAGTCTGACTCCTTCCTTTTCCAGCTATGACCTTCATGAAGAACCAAAGGAAACTCCATACTGAAGCTCCACAGCGAGACGGAGACGTGTGGAGGTGGAGTCAGCGATGAACTGCACACACTGTATTTATCCAATGTTAACTTTATTTGAATGAAGATAGAACAACACATTCCATGACTTCCTGCATCAAGCTTGTGTGTCTGCACGCGTGTGTATGAGTGTGCACGCGCGTGTGTGTGTGCGATGCGTGTGTGCGCACACGTTTGAATGTTTGTGGGCCCACATGTACGCTCCCTCTAACACTATGAAGGCTTTTAAATGTATGAAGTGGAAAAAGCAACAAAACAGTTGTGCAGCAGCACCTGACGCGAACAAATTCCTATGGACAAAAGTGGTGCAGGAAGTGGTGGCGTTACACAGTGCATTAAAGAGTATGCTGGCATCCTGCATCCTGTAACCTTCTGCCGTGGATTCTGAGAAGAGAGCGAGGACCTGAAAGAGACTTCACAAGGTTGTGACAGTGATGTCAGCCATTTCCCCTTCCCATTCATCTGTTTGTTTTAAAGAAAGTTGCTGCAAAAAAAGGGTCATATTCATTTTAACGGAAGGGGTCGTCTTTGACGAGTCGCACCCATTACTGAACGGCTGTGTACAGTTTTAATTAGAAACTCCATAACTCTCTGGCCTCCTGTGTATTTTGTGAACAGTATTGACAGTGCAAGTAATTTGTCCTATACCTGTGCCCAGTAGACAAGACGGGAATATGATTAAAACTGGAGATGCCACCAATCACTGCTGCAGGAACTTGCCCATCATCTTTAGTGAGACCTGGCACTCTGTCCGAGTCATTACAGTACACAAGTCACACGTTGTTCTGCGGTTAATGGGAATCTCCCTTGGACTGAAGTACAAAAGTTGGAATGAATACTTCTGGCTCCATGTTATATAGCTGTAGTTTTCTGGTTTACCCCCATATATTAATGTTATATCCATATTTTGATGATTATTTTTTTGTATAATATGTAAAAAACAATGTCAATACAAATCTCAATAAGGACTCGTGGTCTTATGAGAATGTGTACTCAGTGAATATGTAATTATTTTCAGACGCATTCAGATGTGGATAAGAGCCAGAAAGAAAAGACTTTTGGTACTATGTACCTGTACTATGTTTTCTGATGGATATGTGTACTTAATCTATAATATATTTAAATTGTGTTCAGTTTAAAAATACATATATTATTGAAATGTTTGTCATTTGTCTTGTGTCATTTGTTTTTTTTTTAAGACCGTAAAACGTACTCCAATATAAATCTTCCACATATAAGGAAAGTACTGTAGTGGCAAAAGAACAACATGAAAACTACACAAAATCCAATGTTTTCACTGATTCTATGTGGAAAAGTTGCTACCAATAAATGGAAAATTAGAATTATCTGCTGAATTTTGTCTGTTCCTCATCCTTTGTCAAGTAACACATTAAAGCACAATTGAACTCTGGGTAGTGTAGTTTGGGTTGTGTAGTTACCTGGCCATGATTTCAATCCACATGGCGAAATATGTTTATTAGTTACTCTCTGCTCCCCTGGGGTGTCGCTCCCCATTCACTTCTATAGGGCAGCTAAAACGGTCTCAAAATGACACTTCTAGCAGGTATACGAACGTGAAGGAAGCGGATCCTGTCAAAACAAACAATAACCAGTCCTACATATTTTTCTTTTTTTATTAAATGGCCCTTTAGTGGCTTTTTCATATTATATTTGGAACGTAGATCTGGTAGGTAATTATTGCGCCAGAAACGGCGTTAATGCGCCGATGCGTCAAATACCACTCATTGGTCCAAATTTCCACGGAACCAAGCGTTCCTGGTACTATATATCTATGGTAAACAAACCTACCTGCCGACATTTTGCTCGTCTTTTTTGGTAGCTTGCTAACAACATTTAAGAAAGTAGTACATAATATAAATTTAAGACACTATTACATAATTATAAATAATTTTAATTACACCAAAAAAAAAGTACTATGAGGACTGGTTATTGTTTGTATTGACAGAATCCACTTCGTTCACGTTCTTATACGTGCTAGAAGTGTTATTTTGAGACCGTTTTAGCTGCCCTATAGAAGTGAATGGAGAGCGACAAATACCCTATTCTGGATTATCAACCCAGGGGAGCACAGAACAACTAACGAACATATTTCGCCACCATTTGGACTCATATTATGGCCAGGTAACTACACAACCCAAAGTTCTACCAAAGTTCATTTGTGCTTTAAATACACCTCATTCCATACTGTAAGATTCTATAGAGAATATACAAACCCCAATTCCAAAAAAGTTGGGACAGTATGTAAAATGCACATAAAAGCAGAAAGTAGTGATTTGTAAATTCTCATTTGCATATATTTAATTGAAAACAGTACAAAGAAAAGATGTTTAATGTTTTACCTTATCAACTTTATTGATTTTTGTAAATATAGGCCTATGCTAATTCCGAATTTGATGCCTGCAACACGTTCCAAAAAAATTGGGACGGGCAAAAAAAAAAAGACTAGGAAGTTCAAAAAACACCTTTTTGGAACATTCCACAGGTAAACAGGTGATGCTATCATGACTGGGTATAAAATTATATCAAAAGACTTGACAAGCGATACTGTAACCTTTCAAATGGATCTTTATGGGAATTAGGGGATGAAACTAAATTAAACTGTAAATTACACGGGAATAGTATGGAACCCATGGTTGGCTAAATGGCTGTAAATCATCAAAGTTCTGCGGTATCAAACAAGCCTCAAACCATCACTCACAGATATGCAGTAGATATGGATGGATCACTTGAAAGGTTGTTTCTCCTGACTTATTTTTCCATAGAGTTCAATCGGAAAATGAGAGAGGAGAAACAACCCTTAAAGTGATCCATCCATATCTACTTGGTTTGAGGCTCGTTTGATACCTCAGACTCTTGATGACTTACAGCCATTTAGCCAACCATGGGTTACATAATATTCTCGTGTAATATACAGTTTAATCAAGTCGCAACCCCCAATTCCCATAGAGAACCATTCAAATGCAGAGAGGTTATAGTATTGCTTGTCAGGTTTTTGATATTCTTTTATACCCATGATGGCATCACCTGTGAAATGTTCCAAACAGGTGTTTTTTGAACTTCCTAGTCTTTTTTTTGGGAATGTGTTGCAGGCATCAAAGTCAGAATTAGCGTATATTTAAAAAAATCAATAAAGCTGATAAGATAAAACATTAACTATCTTTCCTTTGTACTGTTTTCAATTAAATATATGTAAAAGAGAATGTACAAATCACTGCTTTCTGCTTTTATGTGCATTTTACATACTGTCCCAACTTTTTTGGAATTGGGGTTTGTATTTACTTTTGTTTGTATTGTCTTCAAAGAAAGCAACATCTTGCGAAAAATGCAATTGGTTTACAGATTCAAATTAATTTAATTTTCGTGAATGTGTTACTTCTGCAGTACTGTGTTGATCAGTTATTGGAGGGGGTGGGGGTGGGGGGTCTGAGTGTCGTAACAGTAATTCTAAGGTTACCTGGTTTCACTGGTGTGTTTAACTGCAGTGGTTCTCAAAGTGCTAAATCAGATTATTATGAATAGTGTCCATTGCATAGTGTATGTACACAGGGCTTTTCATGCAAAAGTTGAAGCATGTAATTGTCTGCTACAATTTAGATATACTGACAATATGGTTTGCACATTAATAATGATAATACCATATTATTTCCGCCATGTTTATTCTTAGATTAAACCTCTAGCTGAACATTTGTCTGGCATTTATCTCCATATCTAGCATATTAAACAAAAGTATGAAAAACATTTTGAATCTAGACTTTGTCCGCATGACATCACTGGAGATACAAATTATTTTGTTTACTGTTGGCTCATTTTAATGTTGTCATTTTGTTGGACAGGGGGGTAAATCATTTTGAAGTTCAATTACTTTGTTGTAAAGTGACTGTCAAATTATTTCACGCTCAAGTGGTTCTGTTAATTTTTTAATATGCTTTCATCTTTGCATGAAGAACGTATTTAAGTTTGCAAGTGGCTATTCCTAGGACAAGCCGTTTGGGGGCAGTAGAAGCTATATGTATGGTGCGATGTAGCCTAGGCACCTGATTTTTTTTTTTTTTGGAGGGTGGGGTCAAAAAGTTTCGACAACAATAATATGCGGTGCACGTCAGCGTATAGTGTAGGCTACATTTTATTCAATGACAACTTGGTGTTGAAATAAAAAGTTTAATCTCGGACCGAGATTTGATTTAAAGCCATTTTACATCTTCTTTGTTTTAACATTAGACATAATTCGAAGCCACTAAGGCCCATTAGTCAACATATTACCAGATATAATGCACATAATATAGAATTAACCACAACATAGAAACGTCACACCCTGCCGGTTTGTGCCAACTACTTTGGCTTCAATCTAAATTAAAAATTTGACAGCAGTACAGTAGCCTACCTTCAAATTTTATGCATAACTCTCCAGAGGTGGAAATCCAGGGGACATAAGGTAAAAGTCCTACCATGTGTTTCTTCCACCCATAGACTCAGACAGCTGATTTCACTAATTAGTTCTACCTCCTCGCTGAATAATTATGTTAATTAGCAAATCCAGGTGATTGGAGCAAAATACTTGGGAGGACTTTTACTTTTTGTCCCCTGGATTTCCACCTCTGTAACTCTCAACTTTTGACTTCAGTACCTGTCTGAGGGGAGGGGCTATGTTAAACATTTCAAAGCAAAGAGGCGACGCCCACTTTAGCGTTCCTTAAGGCACAACTCACGGTACACCTCTGGAAGTAGACTTCCTGCTACTAGCTGGTTAGCAACTCTTAACGCACAAAGCTGTCGCTCTCACGGAGGAACAAAAAACGCGCAGACTGCAGTACCGATCGAAGGAGACACAAACAAAAAAAAAACTGGCTGTTTATTTTCCTTTCACGCGCAAGCCCGAAGAGAAATAGATATTTCCATGTTCCAAGCAGTTGTGGGTGACAGTTCTGGAAGCGCGACGCTCTCGGATTATTTACATTTGGGTGTGACAAATGTCTTTAGTCACCCCCTCCACCACTTCCCGGGACCAAATCACAGATAATTTGAAGGAACACCTGACGAAATTGCTCGTGGATGGAAAGTTACATCACAGTTTTGATTAAAGTTGAATTGCGAACCGATGTTTGGGTATTCTGTTTATATTTCAATTAACTGTCGTCTCGGGCTGTGATTTGTTGACATTCTTCAGTTGTGGTTTCTGATGTAACATTTTTGGGGAGTTTTTTTTCTTTTCTGAGTGACTGAGCTCCAAATGCATTCACTGCTGGATCGGAAGAAGAAAGAAGCCGGGGTTGGGATAGATCTGTCTCCGAGCTCACTAGCCCAAGCTCCGAGGATGTTCAGCTGTGTGGGCTGCTTTTGGGTGCTCTTATCGTCGGCTCTGGTCGCGATTTGTAGTTTCAGTTTTATCTCTCCTGCATGGATTGTTAAAGATCACATGAAAAATAAAGATTCTGTGAGCTTCGGGTTACTCTGGCACTGCTCCGAGTCTCTGGACCATATGTACAGATGTTACACATTTGGAGGGCTTGGAAAATTCGCTGAAATTCCCTCCAGTTCCTGGCAGGTAAACACGTTAAAAAAGTAACATTACATTTCAATGTTATAAATCTAATTCCATATCCAGTGTGAAGTGTTTTTGAGAAATTGTGCTGCGCTTGTTTGATGTTTACCCAGTACTGGGAGTGGACATGTGTCAAAAGCTTAAGCATCAGCCGTGTTTATGGGATGCGTGTGTGTGAGTGCATTGAGGCTTACTTTGGGGACAATGCCACCTGAAGGAAACAGCATCTGGAAAGGGCAATTGTATACATCGACGGACAGTGGCAACTCGTGTACACAGAAAAAAAGACTATCAGTTATGGTACTGCTTTGTTACATATTTTACTGCAACATTGTGTGTATGCGGTATGGTCGTGATGGGTTTATATATTTGCGTCCGATTTATTCGACCATAGATTTGCATCTAGAGGACAGCGGTGCAAAATAGAAGCTTATTTAATTTTGTATTTACAAAGAATAAAAGCGTGCAGTGCTAAACCAGTGGTTTAGTGTTACATACAATAATTACGAGTTATTACGGATAATGCGCCTGCGCCCTTTCACGCCTGGAGCTTCGTCTTGTGTTTCATGGACGTGATAACTGAACACTTCTGTAGGGCAGTGGTGGCACGTGCCATATTTCTTGCACATTCAGAAGGCTTTCTGAAGTCTTCTGTTGTTGTTTTTTGGAAGAACTTATTTGTGTTGTGTTCAAATATGAGCTTTTCATGGGTTTTGCATGTTTTGATGCAGCCAGCCAGATGTGTGCAGCTCATATGTTAAGCAGGTTACGATCCCAAGAGAGGCGCTGAATATAGTCTACGTTAGATGCATTTCACGATATGGACACACCTGAAATGTTTGGGTGCATGTTTTACATAACAACAGAACGTGTAACCTAATAAGCGTTTTTGTCCTGAAGTTGCGACAGCATGCGACTTGGAAACACAGATTTTAAATGATCTTCCAGTGCAGTGGTCCAAAACATCAATTAGGTCTGCCTGTACCAGTCGAGAATTGGAAACAAAGCGGTGCGCGTAATTTTCCTACCAGTAGAGGGCGGCTTTCCTGCTACCCTTATAGTTTACACTAACAAATGAGGCAGAGCTGCACCTCTGTGAGCACATCAGCCATGCATTCAAAGGACAAAGCGCTACTGAACGCTTTGCAAATAGGCTGGGCCAAGGTTTCCTCATTGGTGAAACACACTTAAAAATAACAAGCTCTGGACTTCTCCTCCCATTATGCCCTCTATTAAATATTTTGCGACGCACTTCCTTTTGAAGGCATCCAATACGCCATCGCCTTGCACGCAGTTACTTGTGTATACATGTTGCGTCTTTGTAACAGACAGTAATATAAATTCAAGCACAATACGGGTAATCACAAATTACAGGCCCATGGCCCTGTGACTCATCGTCCACCTAATGGCAGTGAGCAAAAACTTAAACACAAGTGTTATATCAGTGAAGGGCTCTGGAACGTAGTCACATGAGTATTTCTCCAGGATCAGAAACACAGTCATTACTTTCTTTGATCCAGCGTATGCAATGGGTCCATTAGTCTACACCACTGCATTTTCATCACATTTACACAGCACCGTAGCAGTAATTTGGCACTCTTTAGGTTGGAAAATACAGGGTCTTCTATAACTCAAATAGCTTACAGTACAGGTCACGTTGCGTAAAGATGTGTTTCCTTTAAAGGAAAATGGATTGCTGATAACTTCTTCAGTATGTTTACCAGTGATTAGGCGTATTTGAACAGTATAACCACACAATTCTGCCCCATTCATTTTTCCAACACAAAACCAACTACTTCTGAATATTAAATACATTGTTACAATAAGCAAACAATTGATATTTGCATTTAACATTCATATTATGTTGACATTTTATGATGCCTTTTATGTTTGTGGTCAAATTGACCACAAAAGTTTAAAGTGACACATAACTAATGTAAAAGAAAAATGTTGAAACTTTCTCTGTCACCTCTTGTGTGTCTCCCAATTGACTAGCCTTTTATGCCTAAATATTAAAGGGATAGTTCGGAATTTTGGACATAATGTCTCAATTACGACTTACCCATGATGTAGTTGATTGATGGAAACCATTTTCAGCTAATTCCATGCTGTCCCTTCTTTTGGACATACACACGTTGCTAATGCTAGCGCAACTCTAAGGTAACTGGTAGCATCCACTACCAAACGCACTTAAACACTCCACAGTGCACCCAAAGCAAATAAAATACGACGACAGTTTATCGGGGTTATTTTGAGTGTTAATACCATCATTTTTTAAGTCAAACTATCGTTGAATCCTTTACTTTGTGCTGTCCTATATTCTCTATTCTCTAGCATTAGTAACGTGTGTATGTCCAAAAGAAGGGACAGCATGGAAATATCTGAAAATGGTTTCCATCAATCAACCTCATCATGGGTAAGTCGTAATTGAGACATTATGTCCAAAATTCCGAACTATCCCTTTAAGAATCTGTGATGAAACATCTCATTTTAGAGCCTGACGGTTTGTGAAGTTTAAAAAAAGGATAAAAAAAAGGTTGTTTATTTTCTTGCATTTTATACAGCTACCCCACAAATGACCCCACACACCATGTTTGTATACAATGTTGGCACAGGACTTGGCATTATTATGGCATAAAACATGGCATTATGTTTATTGCATGTTTACTATTTAATCCCCACAAATTAGGAAAAGGCATATAGTGTCAAGATGAAAAAATTAGGTGAACTGATTTTTAAGAGACGTCAAAAACTGAATCGGGCCAAATTTACCCCAAACATAATATGAGGGTTAAGTAATAATAAATACAGTATTAATGAGTATGTATGCCAGTACACAAATGAATAGTGAATTGCAAGTCTGTGAATAACTTGGATTTGCTCGAACAGTCTGACTTTGACTCAGGTTCAGGTTACAGTAAAATATATTATATGGATCCCAGATAGAGACCCCACATTTCTGCAATTACAGGCCATTGTTCATTCCGGTTTTCATCCTCAAGAGGCTACAGGAGGGCGGCATTGTATATTGAATATTCCAGCATCATTTGTTATTGCCTTTACATTAAGCTTTCTTGGCTTCATGACAGATGCCCTTATCCAGAACAACTCATGTGGCTTTATACAGATGGATACTTACTGAAGCAGGCCAAGCTAAGTACATTACATCTCAAGGGTACAGCAGTAGTGTCTCACCTGTGATTTGAATCTACAGGCTACTGTTTACAACCTGTTCTACTCTCTGGGTACTACAGCTCCTAAATTTTCCCTTCTCCCTTTGAAGAATAGGTTTTTTGGATTATTATTATTTTTTACTTCTAAGTCAGTGATCTAGAACTCCATTGCTTTCAATTTCCAGGAGCGATTGCTACTTCAGCATTAGTATGTTCAGTTAAGAACATTCTAATCACATATTTGTGCTGTTACACATTAAAGGGATAAATATGCTGTAGAGCACATAGGCGTCTGAAATAGCTCTAAAAAAGCAAGCATATCTGCAAAACACTCCTCTGTTGTGAGAATTCTACATGGTAGAATGGTCTACATTCGATCCTACAAGACATCTGGACTAGGACTAGCCTTTGCCATGAAATGCCACCATATTACCCACAGTGCAGTAGTCTGTTTATCTGAACGCTACAGCCCTTTTCATTTCTGGCTAAGGGAGATATTGCAAACCTTGGGCCAAATTAATTTCAATACAAATATTCTTTCTTCTTGAGTAAATGAATTCACGTGTGAAAATGCAAGTGGAAATACAGTACCTGATTCTCTAAAAGTATAAATTAATGAAAATATTGATGACTTGATGAATATTCTGTGTGTGTCTATATATAAAATGATCAGAAATACATAATGAAATGAATAAATGGCCCACGGAGGATTAAAAATACTTGCATTCAATTATACGTACATTTTTGATGCATAAGTTAGGTCTAGCGCGACGTGTTTAGATGAGTGTTCTGTCCCACTGGTGTTCATATCGGTGCCATTGCAGATGTTGTCATGATTGCTTTACGTATAAAAGTTTGTGTCATATTCAAGCTGTGAAAATACCAGTGACAATGTTCCCACAAGAGGAGTTTAACATTCTCACCTGCATTTAAACAGCTTAGATTAGACCCATTGCCTTGCAGGCTTAAATAGATGGGCAGATCCTTTGGACTGAGTGGGATACAAAGCACAGAAAAAAACAGGAACTCTGAACTCCCCAAAAATCATTCTGGCTCTCGGAGCAACTGGCAATCTCGAGAGCTATGATTTATTTATGAAGAAAATTAGCATTTGAAAAGAGATATTAATAAACTGCCGCTCATGCTGGGGATTGTAGAAACACGAGTAAGAGGCGCAGCTTTTTCTTCAAAAAATTCATTTGAAGGGATTCGTCAGTCTTAAAAATTGGACCAGTCTGATGGCGCCGTCTGCCAAACTAAGGTCGTCTCGCACAAAGAGGCTTGTCAATTCATTTGCCCATTCAGTTTTTATTTTTTCTCCTCTGTTTTTCCAGTTTACGTACAGTATTATACTGTGTATACTTTTTTCTGGAGGTTTGTAAATAACACGTTTAAAAATATTTTCGGGGAGTGAGGTCATTTTTCATCATTTTGTTTACAGAGAGCATTTTTCAATCCGCCAACTCCAGGCCATTCGGCGTGTTTATACGACCCGTGTAAAAGACCAGGCCTGGTGCCCGTTAATAAAGGTGAAGGAAGACCCATTAAAATTTCATCAGGGATTTGTTGGGGTCTTGCTGCACCTCATTGATGTGCAAATGACTCTACTAATGTTGCTGCTGGAGTCCTCCTCTCTCTGGCGCGATGGAGAAGGAGTCCCCTCTATCGCACAAAGCAGAGTGCGGCCTGGGCTGAACGCTGTCGCTCTGCTAGCCGCCTCGTACCGACTTTTAAAGGGCCTTTAAAGTGATAGATGTCGGGGGGTGTTGGGATCCGGGCCACGCTCCGCAGCGCCTGGCTTTGGGTTTTTGGTGCCATGGGTTCCCTCCTGCTACGCAGCCTTGGCAAGAGGGCAGGGCCGGCTCCGGGCAAAAGAAGGTGGAGCAGCCGGTCCCCCTCTAGGGAGGGACCCTCCTCCCTATCTCCTATCTTTAGACTGTGTACCATGCTATTGTGCATGCTCGTGTCCTGATTGGTCAGAATGATGCATGTACTGCATGGGTCTCGCTCAGGAATTCCTCTTCAGCATTCTCTTATAGTCTGGGCTGCATCGTGCACAGTTCCTTATTGGTTTCAGAGTTTTCTTGAGGAAATACCTACCTTAGTGGCTGTGTTGCGCTACAGATAGATAAAAATTCTTAGCTCTATATACATGACCTTTTTAGCATACCCCCATTGTAAGGTATGCTACCCTATAACCATTATAATAATTGTGAGTTATCATGTATAATATAATATATCATATATATAAATTCTCAAGTGCAGTATCACGTACTATACAGTATACATACACACAGTGCCCTATATATAAATGCAGGGGTGCCAATAATTGTGGCACACGTGGTTTTGTTAAAAATAATTATTTCTTGATGAGTGATTTTTTTTTCTTTCTCATAATAAATTTACTTCAATTGAAGGTTGGATTTTTCTAATTTTTTCAGTGTGACATTAAGCTAATTCACCAAACGGTGAATTTTATATTACCCTTTTTACTCATCTTTACCAGGGGTGCCAATAATAGTGGAGGGCACTGTATATAGTATGGCATAGAGAATGTGCTTGGTAGGGGTCTGTGACTCCAGGAGGGCTGGCCCTCGTCTTTGGCTGCTGTCCTCTGTTCTTTTTACCTTCCAAAGCATGGGAGGCCTTCAGGACCATGGACAGTGCACACACCTGAGGTTGATTTGTAATCAGCCCGAGTATTGTTCCTTGCCTTTGTCAGAGTTACTGTTAAGGCACAGCCCGTTGTACTTTAACAGCGACGTTCATAAAGAAGCCACTGTGTTTTCTGGATGCCTGCATCCCCACATTTTAGACTTTGTGTCTCTGTGTGAGCAGGTGAAATTTGCTTAGCCTTGAGTTTCTCACTGTTTATTCTTCATGTATTCCTCTTTCCCTTTGTCTTCATGTTCTTGTTATGTTGCAAGGGAATAATGCAGCCTGTGGCAGAGCTCGGTCTGGAAGTGGAAATCTGGGCAATGTGGGGCCACGCCTACTGGACAGAAGCACACTTTTAAGCCCTGAGCTGATTAGTTAATGCGACCCAGATGTGTGTACCCACTTAACCAGTAGGCATGGGGCCCCAGATTACCCCTATTTTCTCTCCCGGACCAAGCCCTGCCACACAGCCATTAACCTGTTTACCCACACTTATGGCCATGCCAGAGGTCCCCAACAAGTTGGGGCTGGCCCTTCGAGGGGGTCCTGGCTTGAGTGTCATTGTCAGGTTCACAGTGTACAGCCAGGCAGACATCATGCTTTACAAGCTGGCCACAGGTTCTGGGGCAGAGATGGAGGCTCAGTCTAGTGGTCCTGGTCTCAGAGCCCTCAGGACCACCAAGACATAAAAATTGCAAAGGTTTCTGACTGTTTTTGACTTTGCTTCTCAACATCTTTTGAATTATTTTTGGTTGTTTTAGCACACCAGGAAATCTGTCAGCGTACTGTAAACATGTTAGCAGGGGCTGTCACCAAGTGACAGCCTTCTTTTGAAACAAAATCAAATCTCGTCCAAAACAAACATTAGCGGATGACTCACGGAACAAAATATGTTTTTTTTAAAGGACTGATGAGAAACATTATGTCATGCACTTTTCTGACATATGATGTTGTAATACCGTGCTTGATAAGTGTGAAATAAATGTTTGAGTGAATGTTTGAGAGCATTCACTCAGTCATCTCATGTTTACTCATTCATCTGGCATGGAATTTTGGATACTGGATATGGTTCCTGCCACACCCAGCCAGACATATTATGGTAAACATTACTGTTGTTTTGACTAAAATATCTGTACACGTTACAAGCATTTACTCATTTCATTAATATTAACTGTGTTTCTCAAATACTTTAGCTCTACACCGAACCATAGCTGTGTAGCCCCACCAGATTAATTTCAATGTTTTGATTCAATTCACTGGCATACGTAACTGTGGCATATCAGGTCTTTGTTATTATTTTGGCATCAATATATTTAAGCATGCTTATATGATACACAAATAACAACAAACAAAACCAGGAAGCAGACTTGAAGAAGATGGTATTGCATGACTCGTTGTCACAGTTGGATGGAGTTTTGCCACAATCATATTAATAAAAAATATATATTATTTACAATGATGTACCTGATTAGGAAAGTCTTTTTTTTTTTCTACCAGTGGGAAGCATTTTAATTATTCTCAGCAGGTGCAGGTTAATTACTGCAGGGACTGAGTGGTCTTGGGTGAAGTACAGGCGCTACCCGCTCTGTCTGTACCTGCAGAACCACAATTCCCGGGGGCCGCCGTTGCAGACAGGCAGACAAGGTGAACTAGGGGGAAGAGGAGGATGCTTGGCCCTCCAGACAAATTTTACTTAAATAATTAAAAGACTTTAAGTCGTTATAGCAGCTGAACCTGCAAATAAACCCATCATTTGTAAATGCTTGAGGCAGGTTTTCCCACTGTGGCCCTCTGGGTGATAACCCCACCCAGTTTGTGAGGATATGGTAGAGCTAAACAGACAATGTACAATGCCTTTCCACAGCACCGCTCTGGATACATTCAGCTAGTAGGTGTGTTAGCATGCGGCATAGTTCAAATGCTAAAGATCACAAACCGGACTCAGTGCCGTAATTGGAAATGAAAAGTTTCAATCCATCCTCGCCTGTTATTCGCCTCAAAGCAAGTGTTTCGATTAGACCGCGCCGCGGGTTTATTTTTGACGGGAGATTGGTTTCTCGGAGCAAATCCACGCCACACAATGCTCCTCCTCTTGAAATTCTCAAACGCCGTGGCCAAAGGGGATGTGAGGGCAGATTGTATTTTAGATGCTTTTGAATACCTCATTCTAGTCCTCCAGAAGAGCCCCTTCCCCAGCATGTCAAAAAGAGAAAGCTATTCTACTTTTGAAAAAAAAAATTGGCATCATCTGGAATTCACTTGAAATGGAATTTACTGCTGGCCACACCAGGTCCATGTAAGTCCCATTCCTTTGTTCTGTATATTGCATTGTATCGCGAGGAGATAATAATGTGTTAGGGCCCTTTGCCTGTGCAGCAAAACCTGGAGCCAAGGGTTTATTATCACAGCCCACCGCCTAATAAAATGATGGATGAGGCCGGTTTTATCTCTTAGTCCAAAATAAGTGAGTGGGGATGAGGTGCTCTGTGGCTTGTGCTGCAAGGAGCGAGGTTCCCTGAAGACCCACATATAATGCCAAAAAAGCCATTGGATTTCCTTTTACCCGCATTGATATAGTATACAAGGTATGAATATACTTAGACCATTGGTCGCCAACCCTGTTCCTGGAGATCTTCATGTTCCTGTAGGTTTTCATTTCAACCCTAATTTGGCACACCTGATTCTACTAATTAGCAGCTCAACGAGATCTTTAGCTGGACTTGGTGGACTTTGTTAGGGTTGGAGTGAAAATGTACAGGACGGTAGATCTCAGGGTTGGGGTCCACTGACAGACAAAGTAGGTGGGTTGGGGGCATTTATGATATCTGATCAGACAGTCAAGCCACACATTCTCATTTGTTCCGTCCATCTTCAATTTGCATTTGTGCAGATGGGCTTGGATCAGATTCATTCATGTTCCTCAGTCCCCCCTGTTTGCATCACTAATAGTAGGCATCTGCTCTAGCAGGTGTTCCCATTGAGAGATTTGGACTGGCTCGGGACACTATGCGGGTTGGACGCATGTGTGAACTGCCTCTCCATGCGGGCAACGGAAAACAAACAGGCCATTTTTAAGGAGACGTGACGTTCGTGTGGATTCACCCACCAAACTGATTCTCATCTTGGCGGAGCAGGCCACCGCTTAGGACATGAGAGAGGCCAGCGGGATGTGACTCTGATCAGAAGTGACACGGTGATGTGATTGATTGTGGCTGTCTCTGTCACCGCTAATGCAGTAATTAGGGATCCGGGTGCCTGTCGGACACACGAGCGTGGGAGCTAAAGCGAAAGCCCACGGGCCAGCGTTGGCAGGGTCATGCGATGGAGGGAGCAGATTCGCCCGACAGCCTTTTCCCATGGATGCAATTTGTAGACGACAGAGACGAATGGAGAAATCCCTTGACTCATGTTTGCTTTGTGCACCGTGCAGTGGTCTCCCGCAAGGCAGCTGTTATGTGCTGTGTGGTGCCGAGTGGCCGAACATTGGGCCCTAGAAGGCACCTAGCGATGTTTTATGAGGACGTAAAACCCAGAGAAAGTGTTGGGTTGGGCGCCATTAACTAATGCCTGCTCTAAATGTCCACTAAATACCATCCGGTTATATCTTCAAGACTTCATTGACTTTTTTCCCCCAAGATATATATATTTTTTGGTTAATTTCTTAACACATTTAGTACACGTTAGATTAGAATTTAGAGGAAAACTATTTAATTCCCTCAAGAAAACAGCTCTGTAAACCCCAGTGCATGGCTGTGTTGGCCCTCACTTTAGCAAATGGATCCATCTCCCTGTGGCATTAGCATCCAATGATGGCAGAACTTGTGAAGGGCTATCATATCTGTTTACCCAGGCAGATAAATCAGGATACCTAGCCAACTGAGGATGTGCCCAGCTCCAAAGGTTAAAAGCCGAAAATCCAGAGGATCAAAATGGTTGTGCTTTTGACAGGTTGCCTTGTGGGAAATCAGTTCTGGGTGTCTCAGTCCCTCTGCTGTCAAATTAAAATACAGATCCCAAGGTTGTTCTCTCGGCTGCTGAAAATGGATGGTTTTCATTTAAATGAATGATTTGAAAGGTTTTCGGAAGACAGCCAGAAAGAGCTGCCTTTTTTTCAGGCCAGAGGATCATCAATTTTGACAGTGTATAATCATGTTATGGCATTTAGATAGTACAGACCTATGCCTGCAGGACCACACCTGAACTTCATGTTACTGGCTTAAAGGAACTCTTGGTTAAAAAAATAAGAGAAAGTGTTCATAAATCCATTTAGCATTTTAAAGGCCGTCAAAGACCATATCTGATGAGTTTGACCAAATAACAGTTTCTTCCAGTACTTAATTACATTTCTCTTATTCAAATGAGTAATTTCAAGTTCTGACTTATAAAAGTAAAGCATTAATTGCACGGAGAACGTTTGATATACACATTATATAATAATCCCCCAGATGCCCTTAATAGTCCATTTAGAGACACCTTGCTTTTGATAAAATGTCAAGTGGAACATTATAATAAGAGTAATCTCCTTGCTTGGGAGTGTGGATTTGTGGGGGAAAAGAGGCAGTTTGAACAAGAGACTTTATGTGTAGTGCTGTCTGTTATAAAGGCTCCAAAGGCTCCATCTGTCAATCAAGTTTTACTTAATACTGTACAGGGCTCTCACCAAAAGGATTCAAAAGAGTGTATTGGAGAATGTATTACAGAGAAACCGTGTCAGTCATAACAGATGCAATGTGATGTGATTATGTGCATTCAATGGGCAAGGTCGGAGGAGAAGAAATTACTGACAGTTTCAGTGACAGTTTTTAAAATAGATAAATGTGATATATTTATTAGATAAGCTACAACGTGCTGCGTTTAACAGGAGCGCTTTCAAATTGCATAACAAAGTGCGGAATATGGATGTTGTCTGCTTGAATAAGTACAGGTGGCCACGGTTGAATAAGACTATAGGCTACTTACCGCAGGCTAACCGGATAAACCTTAGTGTTTCAGATCTGTCTGATGCTTTTATATGAGTCCAGGCTATGGAAGAACAACTTCTAGGCCCCCTGAGTAATTTATGAAAGACGACTCAGAGACGTTTTCATAAAAACAATTAACAGATTACGCTACACGCCTTATTTCACGTGTACATCTGTGAGCTTGAAATTAATTTTTACTGTCCTAGAGAAAGACATTAAGCATATCTACCCTAGGCTAGGTTTGCCTGGTATTACCAAGTACTTAGTACATACATCATTGCTGTTGTAAATGTTAGTGTAAAAACAAAACAAAAAAAAGCATCATCAAGACCCACATAGAAAAGCATCAGTGTATGTATTTAAGCAAAATGACAAAATGGAATGAAAATGATAATATCACAGCACAATGGCTTTCACAGTTAGGAAACCAAGGCTGTCCACATGCCCCTGTCAGTGTTGCTGAGATGTATGGTTTTCATCTCAAACTGTCTTTTGTTTCACCCGAATGGGTATCGCTGTGGTCAGTGTCTCCTGTTCTGACTGATGATTCGGTCACGGTGCTGCCCCGGCTGGAACTTCAAAAGCATAGGGTCCCGTAATGAAGCTCCTAATAACCATTAGACATGCACTTTCAGTCGGGAGTGCATGCGGCTGTATTCGTTTTCACTCATTTGTTTTTAGCATAATAAGCAGATTCTCATCTAGGGCATCAGATATGCTTAATGTTGACGTTGCGTAAAAAAGCCGATACTAATTTATTCATGCGTCTTTACCGTGCTGCAGGGCTCCGAGCAGAACAAGTCTAAGCTGATTAATTAGGGCTCGTCTCTTTGTGACAAACTCCTTCTAAAGAGAACAGTAACATTGTGACTCTCTACTGCGGCGTCTTTTTCAGTAAGCAGCGTTTAGCGGCCGGCGTTCTAACGGAAATTAACGCGCCACAATTTAGAATTTGCAGTGCATTCTTAGAGGCAATTCTTCATTTCCTCTGAGTACATACATTATTTCCCAAGGAGGATGATGCAACTTAGTGTCCAAGTCTGCAATTCATTCCCCTTCCTTGCTTACAGCATAATTCACTTCACGGTGCACATAACCATAACGGATGCATTTTGGACATTTCTACCTACCTCCATTAATACTGGCATATCATTGTCCCTGCTTGACTTGGGAATGACATTGTATGAAGACTGACCAAATGAGATTGTACTTTGTGAATTATTCATATTTATATCCTTTGATGGATTAAATCCTTTATCTCACAGGTATACATGTTCGTGCCGGAGTCTAGTGTTTCACAAGGAGCCACACTGGATTATGTTGTTAAGTTGTTCAGGGTCCTTCAGGTTGCAAATATAGTATGAATGGAGAGGAGGGCACAGTTGTACCCGAGAGGAGATGGATAACCCCCCCAAAATGTCCTCCTGCATGCAGTAAGCATATAATACTTTGATGAGTTTGTTTGCATCTTCCAGGCAAATAAATAATGTAATGTAAAAAAAAAAAAAAAAAAAGATTATTAAGGAGTTTATCTCTCCCAGACTTGGATGTGCAGGAATGAATCAGGTTGACAGATTCAGGGGCTGTGGGGTTGTGCCTAAAAGATTAGACCCTTGACTACTGTCTGCGGCTGCGAGATGCTGAAATCAGCAGTGCGGAGGAAAGCTAATATTGCTGCCTCTCCAGTTGCTGTACATGAATTATGAAATTTGCACAGGGGAATGGTTTTGTGCCAGATCATGCATAAATGCAGGAGCCGGCCATGTGAGTTTGGGAAGCGCGAGCAGTGCACTCAAGGACAGCCTCCACACTGCGGCGGGCTGCTCCTCTCCGCCCGGTTACCGCCGCATCGCAGCGCGGTCCGCCTCCTTTTTCCTCTTCATATTCCCTTCTCCCTCTTTCAAATGCTGCCGTTCTGTGTTGCACTTTTCCCATTGTAGAACAGAATTGGACATTGTGTCAAAAATGTGAGCAGCTTTTTTTCATCACTCTTTAGAGATGACTATTTAACTACCTTCAGGTTGAGCATGACATTGCATTAATGGCATTTAGCAGACGCTCTTATCCAGAGCAACTTAAACAACTTTTGCATTTTTACACATACACGTAGTATCCATTTACACAGCTGGATATATACTGAAGCAATTCTGATTAAGTGCATTGCTCAAGGGTGCACCAGCAGTATGCTACCTGGGAATCGAACCTGCAAGCCCAGTCCCCTACCCATTATATGACACTGCCGCCCTTTTCCGTAAAGCAATTTGTCCTGATCCTTCAGTCATTGCTGTGGAACCAAACATAAACATTCAGGCAAATTGGGCCCTGTATGTGCTATACTCCTCCATTATAACTACCTCAGTGATGCTGTGTAGCCACCTCAGCTTTGAGAGTGACGTGAACTCTCCACATACACATTTGTCACAGCTGTGTTTGCCCTTCTGAAATACCACCACGAATATGAATGTGTGCAGCCATGCATATTTATAAATGTTTAAATACTGTGCCTTATTAATATTTTAAGGGAGGCAAAGGCCATCCTCTGATCTACAAATAATACAGAGTGTTTGGCTGTGCTAATATATATGCATGTACACAGTCATCTGCATTGTTTTCTGGAGTGGAAGTTTAATTTTTAAAAATGGGAACTGAAATGTTTAAAATCACATTGAATGCATCATAGTCCCAGTTGAAGAGTGAGACGTATTTTTTATGAGTGATTTCGTGTAGCAGCAGAGAAACTGGTTTCTCTGGAGAGATTTCAGGGATGGTGGGGAATATTTTCTGATCAAACCCCTTTGTACAAAAACATATGCCTACCTGACTGCGCATCTCTCTCTCTCTCTCTCTCTGTGTGGTGCTTTGAACAGAGATGTTTATCAACCTGGTCCACAGTTTTGGAGTTATTATAGCAATTGCAGTGATTCATATTTCACTTGTTTTCAGCAGACAGGATTAAATCCATTTCCTCTCAAACCTTGCAAAGACTTAATTTATCTGTGCGTATATATCCATGTTTTTTTTTTTACTGTGTGAGAACAGCATATGGAGCTTCACAGGGAAAGGAAACATACGCTGCATTTCCCTTTTTGATGTGTATAGAAATACAAATAGGTACACTCTAATTATGTTCCAATACAAACATTACCTTGACTTTATTCATTTGCTTAGAAAATGTCCTCTTCCTCTGTGAAATTGCACTGCTTCCTTATTATTGAAATATCAAGCTGTTCCCCTAGGATTCAAACCTGAAACCTTCTAGTTAGAAATTAGCCATAATAATAATAATAATAATAATAATAATAATAATGACAACAACATACATATTTGATAATGAATTAAGCACTGAAGTCTTTACAGACCTCGCTGGTCTTTTCAGGGCATGGTCACCATTGTCTTAGACACATATGCACATTTAAAAAGATATTTTCACTTCCTGCCATTTTGAATGTTTTATTTACTGGAGGACAGAGGGGGGGGGTGGAGGTTTGGGGGAGGGGTTGCTGGTGGGATAGAGTTATTTTATCCTGTGTTTCAGCTTCACGTCATGCTAGAAAGCCCCCCCCCAGAGACACTCACATTTCATAAACAGAGAGTTGGGCAGATGAGCATGGCTTTATGTGTGGCTGGGGTGTGTGTTACTGGCAGGGTATCGGGCAGATGAGCATGGCTTTATGTGTGGCTGGGGTGTGTGTTACTGGCAGGGTATCGGGCAGATGAGCATGGCTTTATGTGTGGCTGGGGTGTGTGTTACTGGCAGGGTATCGGGCAGATGAGCATGGCTTTATGTGTGGCTGGGGTGTGTGTTACTGGCAGGGTATCGGGCAGATGAGCATGGCTTTATGTGTGGCTGGGGTGTGTGTTACTGGCAGGGTATCGGGCAGATGAGCATGGCTTTATGTGTGGCTGGGGTGTGTGTTACTGGCAGGGTATCGGGCAGATGAGCATGGCTTTATGTGTGGCTGGGGTGTGTGTTACTGGCAGGGTATCGGGCAGATGAGCATGGCTTTATGTGTGGCTGGGGTGTGTGTTACTGGCAGGGTATCGGGCAGATGAGCATGGCTTTATGTGTGGCTGGGGTGTGTGTTACTGGCAGGGTATCGGGCAGATGAGCATGGCTTTATGTGTGGCTGGGGTGTGTGTTACTGGCAGGGTATCGGGCATGAGGGCATCTCTCCTCACAGGAGTGCTGGGATCAGCCCAGAAGGTGGGACTACTTAATAGCATTGACCAAGCACCAAGAGTTTCAAAACATGGCAATGTGAATACGTCTGGACGTGAATGACATTTTTCATGTTTTCAATCTAGAAAAGTGGCCAAAGGATATTAATTCTTTTTACCAACTAATAAAATCTTCCAGTATTAGCTTCTGGGTCAAAAAAAAAAAATCACTAATTTTTAAAAACCAACTATCATCCCCAAATTCACTGAACAATCTTTGATCGAGTCGAGTAAGCATCATCCAGCACTCCAGTGCTTTTCCAGCTCTGCGCTGCCAGCCTCTCTTTATTCCCTCTCTACACTTCTCCAGGTGAGCTGTGCAGTCATCGTATCATGAGCAGCATACACCAGCTGACCAGACGGGGCGCTATTGCACCGTTAAACTGGCACAGCCCTGTGGAGTGACGCCCTCCCTCCCTGGGAGACACAACAGTGTCCAGTTTTGATAAACCATATTTTTCAAGTTTTCTGATAAATGTTTGGCTTTTTGCAGTTTTACTTTAACTCTATTATTCTTCGGGATTTAAGTATAACGTTTTTTTACAAAAATATAACGATTTTCTCAAAACTGGGCTGAGTGAGTTTGGAAAAACACTGTAAGGCTGCTGGCAGCTACCAGCACTGGCTTTATCAGGAATTGATCCCAGCCTAGACATTTACATGCTTTAGCAGGGCAAACTACCTCATAGTCCCAAAATGGATTATTTTAAACCTGGAGGGGAAATAGCCAGGGGTCTCAATTGATTGTAGTGATTTTCATTGTGGGTCTGTAATCACATTTTCTAGACTTTCCCAGATCACCAGGCAATGATTGCAGACCATTAAACATGTACCTCTGTACCAAGAAACAACTATTTTGTCAAAGAGCGGTGGTTCTCATTAGAAGCTCAGTTATGGATGGCCACATGGCCAGACGTCCTTGACGCTTTCCCAATTTGGACCAGATCCATCTTTTATGTGCATTCACAATTCACCTCCACTGCTGAACACTCGGAGTCACCACCAGGTCAGAATAAATTTGTCAGAATCATTGATTATTTCCTCCTTCCTGTCACTCTCACCGTACTGTATAAAGGGCTGTCTAATGAAAAATATTCATTAAGTGAACATTTAATGGATGCCATTTAACACTGTTTCCAGCCGTGTTGAGGACATTTAATCCCACCAGCTCCGTGACCCCAGCACGTTATTCTGGTACTCTGTAGTCCACAATGTGATTGCTATTAATGTGGGATTATTAAGTTTTGGAAGACAATATTTTAGATCTGGCTGACAAAGCTTTTATTGTGCTTGAGAAGCAATATGGAAGAAAGATTATTCTTAAATTGCTGCAGTGCAGGCCCTCAGGTATCATAGGCTACTCGGCAACCAGGCGCATGCAATACATAGCATATCCATTTCTTCTCAGTCTTCGGCACAAAGGCATATTGGAGTCAGTGTGCACCGTAAGCATTCTTTCACCCCGTGTCCCACACACACAGCGAATATCACACATTATATCAGTCCCATAGCATAGGAAAAAAACTTTTGTATCCCCCTGAGTAAATTAAAAAACTGTACACCCCCCCCCCCCCCTCCCCCAACCTAACCTTTTGAGACTCATAAACATCCTTTGCACCCCTGACACAGCAGCTGAAAAGCTCTTAATGTTGCAGCTGTAAGGGGAGGAAAAGGTCCCACCGTATGGGAGCTAAAATCCTAAAATCCCGCGCCTCTGCCCCGTGTGTCTTTTTGTGCGTGTCTCCCAGGGGCAGAGGGGCGCGGGAGTCCCTCGCTCGCTCCGGAATCAGCATGTTGTTGCTTCGCCAGTACAGAGGGGCTCAGCTGCTGTCCTGATCGGGTCCCCAGCAGCGAGGCAGATGTTCGTATTAGCCCCTGGCTGGGAGACAGCTGCTGGGGTCACGGGAGGGTGAGAGAGACCCAGAGAAAAGGCCAAAGGCGGCGCCCCCAAATACTATGATATACTAACTAGATGGTCAGCTGTGCATTCTGCCAGAGCATTTGCAAATTCTGTCTGCCTTTCGTAGATGCGCAAACACTCCAGTTTTATGTATCTAACGAAAAATCATACGGTGCAGTTTCAATGGGTGCTCAGAAGCACTGGAACCTCATGCAGTTAATATATGGAATGAACGTAGGATTCTAGCATCTGGTTAGTTTGTAATATCTGTGGTAGTGCCCTGAAGGGGTCCCCTTGCTCTGGCTTCCTGTGCGTTGCTCTAGGGGCATGCTTTACAGCAGAGGAGGCAGGAAGTGGCCGTTTCTGTGGTGTTGGGTGTTGCCGGAGTTTCCGTGGTGTTCGTTTGCTCTCTTTTTTTTTGCATCCACACCTCTTGAGTTTCCAAGTGCTCTAGCCCCTGGCACATAGCAGGGGCTTCCCAGGGATGTGTGTGCAGCCTGAACTTGATTCCACCCTGCTTGAAAAACATGAAAGCGGAGGAGAAACTGCCGGAACAATCACAGAAAAAGAGAGTGAGAGAGAGAAAGGGTGGTGGGGGGGGTTCACCACACTTGAGTCCTTATGTGTAACCAAGAAAATTGATAACCCTACCACTAAATGTGCTACCTTGTACCTTGCACCTAATTAAAGCTGTTCTTTAGCACTAAGTGTCCATACAGCATTACCTTAACGTAAACTCCCAGGGCCTGCTCGACTCCTACAGTAATTCACCAATTTGCATTCTAATCAGCATTATCCATCACGTTATTCATAAAGGGAATTATTAGCAGATTGCTGTGGGGAGTGAATTTTGTCTAAACAATAGATTAGTTTTTTACTTGAGCAGTTTTCCAGTAGCGACACCTATGCTGTGCCAGTAATGTGCCTTTATGCTGCTATCCTATAGCTTACATTTTTATGAGGTTTTACAAATCAATTTCTGCCCAGTTTTTATGAGAACTTGCACTGTTGCTGACTGTAGATTTTATATCCTTTGGGACACCAGTAAGTGGGAAAAAAAGGAGAAACATTTCAACCAGGCTTGAAGTTATAGAATATTTTATTTATTATTATAAGAAAAAAAGAAAAAAAGCTATCAGTGCTGTTTGGATGTTATACAAAGGCTTCTAATACGATATACCTGTATCTAAGTATTGTTACATCTCTATGGCTGAGTTTCAAATTTACTGCCAGAAATGGGGGGGGGAATATAATATTTTCTTCGATATAATGTAAAGGCCTGCAGCAGCACATGAACCAAAACTGAAAGAAACAGGTCCATGGTGTGCGCAGTCAATATTGAACCAATTAAATATGCGCCCATTGTCTATGTTTTCTCACGCTCGATTTGAAAAGAACTAAAATTTGAACGACTCGACTGATGTAACCTGCCTGAAACTCTCAGAATGAGCTAAACTCTGCTCCCAGAATAACTCGAGAAGCAGCCCATCAGTATCAATTGCCCATCAGCATCAATTGCGGTTCAGACCCTGCAATTGTACATCATATCGGAGGCAACATCTGGTCAAGTCATCCAGATGTCATCCAGAAAGACCCTCTGTATAGCAGTACTGATTGGCCTGAAGGGCCCCGACGTCCACCTATCATAACCGCCTCTTTGTAATCCAGGCTATTCAACATTCAGAGACGGATACCATGTCTCAAGGCAGGGGCCTTTGTATGACTACCGAACAGCATCAATGACTTTTTAAAAATACTTTCTTTTCAAATGTTCCAGCGGTGCTTTGTACTCTTTGATAGGCCTTCTTCAGTGAATAGTTGAATAAACTCAGCCAGACAGGAGAGTGTCAGTTTGTCTGTGTGTGGTCATTACCCCCCACCGCCATGCCCACCAAAGCCCTACACTGCAATCCTAGTAGGTGTTCATTCCCATCAACCAAGTGGGACTGATGGGCAAACAGCAACCATTTGCCTGTTTTGATTTTTCGATCAGCGTGAGGAGTAGCAAGGCGATGGAGGAGGGCTCATTCTGGCAGAAAACACCTGTGCAGCCATGGTAAACAAACAGGCCTTTTTTCCCTCTTTGTAGCCTCACAGATGTATAAATCTTCTTTTCTTGAGTGTGAGACTCATGGGACAGCAGTAATTGGAACCATTTCTCGCCCCAAACATCTCAGCAGTTTGTTGCTTGTGATTTGCAGTTGGAAAGGCTTTCTTCACTTTTTCGCCTCTAAGTTTGTGCTTTAATGGAGATATTTGTCTCTGAACTGGACACAATTATATTTCTTGGTTGAGAGGAAGAAAGCCAGGTTGGAAAAGGAACTTTGCGGGGTATGAGGATCGATCTATTTCTGTAAACGAGAGCTGAAGGAAACTGTAGACTATTAGACCACCACGGCCATTCCTGCAAAGCCCTGTCATAGATGGATGGAAAATATAAACGTTGACCCGCAGTCCTCGCCACCTGTAAAGTGCTGTTTTGTAAGACGTGCTGTGCCGTTAATACGCCCGGAATGGAAGAACATTATGGCGTGTCTGTGGAAAGCAGATGGAAGGGGAGAGGTGTCAGAGCTGGTACTTACAGTGATTGGTGTGACACTACCTCGCTGAATGCTGATGAGTTGATGGTCAAGCAAAAGGTATGAAGCACTTAATGCAAGGTTGAATGACGGCCGGCTGGGAGGCTGCCATTTGAGTTACAGTGCACACAAAACCGCTTGCCCACACGGTACCGTAATGGTCGTCACAGCTGCTTTTCAGTAAAGACTGCTCTCTTCGCCTAAGTCATTTGTACGTATCCTGAATCATATTTTCAAATAGCATAATTTGTTCAAAGTATCTTTTTCAAATTTGTTCCGTCTAGTGAATGTTTTTTTCATTGAGGGGGTGAAGAGAGAGGGAGGGAGAGAGGCTAGGGCGTCAACCTAATGCGTGTTTGACTGTATTGAGTTTCAGCAGCCATTTGTTTGAATGTTTTTTTATGCTTTCACCAAATAGAAGTTTCTGGCTAGCTTGCCATGTTTATATTATAGTTGAAAAGAAACACTTCTCTAGATTGTCCTTAGCTGAATCTACATTCTTCTCATGTAGACCACGGAAGCCATTGTTAGGCCAGGAAAAATAGAATTGTTTTTATAATATGTTGCCACTGGCAGTGTTAATATGCCTGTTTAGTGCTTACAGTCAACTGAATTATACTAGTCTGCCATTCTGACAAAAGTCAAACCCTAAAGGTGTAGAACTGTGAGATTTTCAAGAGTCCAAAAATCAAGTAATATAAATTATTGGAAAGTAGATAGTGCCTTGACAGATTCCATGCCCTGAAAATCCTCAACTCAGTGGCACTTGAAGCCCATTGTATGCAGCCTTAAAATTTCACGGGCATTCAAGTCCAAAGTCCCTAATCCCTGTCTTCCTAAAAGTAATCAGGATTTGAAGATTTAAAGGGCTTCCAGGTCGAAAGAAGGTGTGAACATTATTGCTGAAATCCCTAACTCTCTTGAATTTATCCAATTTATTGCTCTCAGATTGCTTGGTGTTATTAAAAGGGGCAGAGCCGAAAACCAATAAAAAAAATTCTTTATGACGGAGCCATCCTGGTGTGTCTCACCAGTTCAATATTTATAGGGGTTGGAGGCCGTTTTTCATTATATTGGATATTGGAAAGAATATCTGTGTCCAGTTTTTGCTGCTCCCTTGTGTTTGTGGCCGGTGTGCTGCAGTGTGTCAGGTATATATCCGTCTCAGCTCGGTAGATATAAGGGAACACTTTACCGTGGTAAAAGGCCGTCTTTGATTTTCAACGTAAATCCACTCAATGAACTCTGGATGCTGGTAATAAACCAATGCCTAACATTTACTGTGTCAATGTCCAAGCGTGCCCCACTCACAAGCACTCACAAGCAGAGAACTGGCACGCTGCCATTGGCAGTATTTTAGTGCATTACAAGGGCTGTCTGTTCCCCCTACACTAAGCGCAGGTTGCATGACTAAAAGTCGAGGCCGCGTAAGTGATGTAATTTGCTGGTAAACTGTACTTAAGAAGCTTATTTTCCCTTCTTCCTTTTCTTATTTTTTTCTTACCAGGGGCTGAAATCACACTTGCAAATGACAACAAAACAAAACTTGTTCACAAAAAACATTATTTTGGCGCGTTTGTGTGCTGTGCGTTATCATGTGGCCCCGGATAGTAGACAGCTAGGGAGTAAATGGCTCATAATGTGATGACGAGCAGCCTTGAGATGGGGGAAATGCCTTCAGTTTGGTGTCTGACATTTTTCTGTTTCCAAAGCCTAATGATAAGTGAATGAATAGTACCGCCAGCTGAAACTCCTTTGCACCATTTAAGGCTATGGCTTATGAACAAATAATTAAAAGCCATTGAGAAACCGTTTCTATAAAAATACAAGAGTGTTTGAATCAAATTTTCTGCTAAATTAAACCCGAGCTCACAGCAACACAAATACTGTGCTGTGAAACTCTGTAGCACATATTTATAAGTTCTTTCAGTAGTTAAAATAACTCGTGGTAAACAGTTGCAAAATGCAGTTTATAACTTTAAAAACTGGCATATACTGCTTCTTTAATGGATGCATAGATGCACTACACAAACAGCTCTATACCAGGCTTTAATTAGGACTCTAATGCAGTAAGCGTTTCAGCCTCACAGTAGTACATTTTGCAGTAAGTACTGTATTCATATATTATGAAGGGAATATTTTTACTGTTCCCATCCAGAGCAGGAGGGAGTGAGGATAGGGATAGCACAGCACAAATAACCAGCTGCCTTTACATCCTGTATTAGGCTGTCATTGTTTTTGTGTCCTATGTCATTTATTTAATTTGCTATTCTGAATTTAATAGAGACAGCTCCACAGCACGGTAAAAAAACAAAAACCCCCACCTGATTTCCACATTACAATATGCTTAGACCACCAACGAGTAAAAAAAAGAAAAAAGGCATTCCCATGCATATATGAATACTTTCTCTCTACGGGGAATGGGAGAGGAAGGCTGAATCGCATTCTCTGGACTCGTGGACTCAAATTGTCGTTATCGACAAGTCCATGAGTGCTTCGGGCTGTCCCATTGTGAAAACAACGTTTGTGGCGAGTGCTCTTATGCGGACTTTACCCGCACTTTTTGCAAGTCCGCTTCAATGCAGACTTACCTGCCCCCGGAAATACGCCATTAAAGTATGCAAGTTCACAGTTCCTTGAGTCCACGAGGGCTCAGTTTGGGATTCAGACGAAATCTTCCTGGTGATTCCCGGGACTCTTTTAATCTTCTTGCCTTTGGCTACCTTCGTTCATACTTGCCAGCCTCCTCTGCCTCTAGCCTCACGAGTTGCTGTGATGCGTTGGCATGACGCATTTAGTAGACTCTTTAAATTGGCCTACCCAGGCCATTCCCGTGTTTGTTAGTCCCTATGTTTAAAAGGAGATAATTTTTCCCATTCTTCCTGGTTAGATCAGCGAGCAGTGCCACTCACATTTGTGGAAGACAGTGTCGCTGATAGTCATAATCACTAAAATGGTTATACTGTAGTTTACATACAAAAAAGTCAGGTAGCTGCATTAACTCAAACTGCAATCCTAGTTCAGAGTAAGACACAATTATTTATCAGTTACAAAAGGCCAATGTGGTTTTAAAACCTTAGACAGCTATTCCCCAATTAGCCTAAAGTTAACCGGTAATCTATTATCAGTGGCTAATTTTTATCAGTCCCTCTCCCCCTCCTCTTAAAAATCCAAGCAGCCCTTATTTTCATACGCCTACCTCCATCCACATCCATCCTATGTACAATTTAATTAGACCCCCTGTCAGATCTGACATTTTGTTTCGTCGGAAGATTTTTTACACCCGGTCTTTTAATCTGTCACTCAGAACGTGGAAACACCTCGGAGCCGCTTAATGACACTTGCATTAGTCGCATAATGCCCTCGTGCATGTTTCACATTTACCACCGTCGAATGCGAATTAATCCGTGGGACGTTCGGTTCGGTACTCGGTAGGGATGAAGGGCCTTCTGGGGGCACTACTTAATGCACGGATTCAAGTGCCATTTCATCAGACACTGGGTTCGAGATAACGAATCAAACTGAAAAGGAGAAAGCCGTCTGCATGGTGAACCCATCCGCCCCAAAACAGGGAAGCGCTTCACGGGTACGATTGACGCGGTAGGTTATATTTCTGTTATTTACTTTACCGAGCATCGAGTTTGCCGCTGTGTCGTAAGCGTTTGGGGCAACTTGTGCCAAGGCTGCTCCCTTAACCCTTTCTTGTTGGTTTCACTTTTCTTAAGTGACCGTGTACGCAAGACAACGTCTTAATAAAACAAATGGTATATGACCATGTACGTGTCTTGCTTTTAGAGTGTTTTCTCCTCGTTTCGTTTAAATGCACTAAATTATAAGTAAAGTAGGGCAAAATATGACCCGTGGTGCAGTACCCTATGTTAAAAACAACCTATCCAACTGCGTTGTTACTATAGCCACCATTTCAGCTTGAAGTAATTTGTGAGTGTGGATCACAAATAGACGAGGACTGTAGAAATCAGAATAATCTCATTTTAGGAACTAGAACTACGCATGTGTGGTAGTTATAACTAAAGGAAAACAACAATGTTGTTTCATTTTTGATTCACTGAAACGTGAGATATCCTAATTTTTTTTACAAAAATTACCTTAAAATTAATAAAAAACAATTATTTTACAGTTTAAAAGCCATGTTCTAGCCCCATGTTCCTTGTATGTGCTCTCCCAAATTGGTGGAAGACATTGCGGTTATCAGAGTGGGCCTACAAATGCGATTAGGAATCCCAAAAAGCCAGAAAATTAATAAAATCACGGATAAATTTGGTTTAAAAACTTTCTCTATCACCACTAGTGTATACTGACATTAATACTGACATTATAGGAACCTTGTTCGCACTTAATCATTCAGGTTCCTGGAATTATCTTTAGCATGCTACATTGATTACTCGTCACTCATTAGGAGTGCACTGATAATGCAGAGTGGCAAATTCAATTGAGTGATCAATGGTTTCCCTCCTGGTGTGCAGCCTTGGCCTCATACACTCTCTCTGACATGTCTGAGTGAAGCACTGGTGTGCTCTACAGACAGATCAGATGACTGTGCCAGTCTCAAGGGGCAACGTTTAACTGGCTGTGGTGTCAGTCATGTAGGGAGGGCATAGGTCACAAGGCAAGTTTAAACTCTTCGACCCTGCTCTATTTCTAGAGCGTCTGAAAGGCAATTTTGAGTTTCTGGGATTAGTTTCCTTCCTGCAATATAATTGATTGTGACAAGCCAGCCTCGTGTAACACGTCAGTGGTTCAGTTGGCTTTAATCAACCCCCCTCAAAGGGAGCCACACCCACACATGATTCATGCAGCTGGCCACAGTGGGCTTATATGTCGACGGAGTCGTGCTCATAGTGGCGTAAAGTTACAAGCCTGAGGCTGGCTGAAGCGTGCTGTATAGTGACCCCTGCTGGTTTCTGTGTGTGTTGCAGACGAGCGCGGTGCTGTGTTCCGGGGGATGCGCCCTTCTGGCTGTCAGCTCCCTGCTGGCCATCATCACCATCTTCCTCCCTAGCGGAGCCTGCGAGCGGCGGATTTGCACACTGGCTGGCTACATGCAGATGGCAGCGGGTAAGTGCTCGAGCAGTATTACTGCCTGCTTTTCACCTCTCAAAAAGGTCCCCTCAGACATGCATGCGCACGGAAGATTTCTTTTCATGCGCGCCGAGTGAATGAGAAGGAAAGAATAACGGCAACAGAGTGTTACACGTGTCAAAAACCAAGGCAGCTGTTCTTCACCAGTGGTTGCCGGGAGACGCACTGGGACTCTGGGATGTGTAGTACATTCAGAGATTCAGAGCTCAGACCTCATAAAAAGACAATTATTTCTCTTAAATACAGGTCATTGGTTCATGGCTCATCAGGGCTTCCTTTCCTTCAATGGAAAAATTGCATCATACACAATGCAAGTCCACAGTGTCCAATGCCCTCTCTGCATAATCGCGTCACATGCCATTAGTTGGACCAATGGCGACCAACTGTTTCAATCCTCAACGGTTCTGTCACTGCATTCTGAGTAAGGCCAGCAAGGCCGAGCTGCTAACGCATGTAAAAAAAGCAATTCAGAGTGTTTTTCTTTCAAGCGAGTGTCGTACCTGCTCATTATATATTCGATTACGGAAGCCAAAAATAAACTTCATGCAGGACTGCAAGGCGTCCTCTGCTTTGATTGGCCGTGATCGTGTCATCAGGAAAGAAATGCGACAAAAACAGAGCGGCGATTTTGATGCATGAATTCCGGACGGGCGCGTGCACTGCAGATGCCATTAACATTTCATAGAAGCGCATCCTGTAGAACTGCTAGAGTAAGGACTTTGTTCTGATGAACTGTGCTTGTGTTTACGCTTTCTATTTCCCTCTTCTCTATCCCCTTCCTATCATCTCTATAAAAAGCCCGGCTCTCAAAGGCGCAGTCTGCCTCTATCTGCCTCTATCAAGAGTCGTACAAGGGTACTTGTGTTTTTTCTTCTACTGCAGTGAGCTTCAGACGCTTATGTGGCTATTTTCAATGATTGGACAGAACTCTAACACATGTATAGGAATGTGTTAATGCTGAGAATGGGCAGACATGCTGCATTTCCATTAAATTTATTTAATTTGAGAGTCAGAATCAGAAACATGCAGCCTAAGTCATAAAGTTATGGGCCCTGTGAAGTATTTTACATTGAATGAACTGGGCTCTCAATTTTTTTTTTTTAGCTGTAGAAGGTATTGGTGCACAATGTGTCTCCTAAATAGATTTTGTTTCAAATGTTGAAATCCCTCACCTATTTCTGAGTTGTAATTTATATATTGTTGAAAAAATATCTATGCTTTGGAGATACACTGTGGTAACAGATACAGTATATGTGTGTTTTTGGATTGATTGATTGATTGAGTGAGGTTTCATAAAGGGTTCATTAGTCTTGCTTGTAGCAACCCTTGCAGGAGTCCAGATTGTACTGTAGGCAGGGCACAAAATTAACTTTTTCACCCACTGGCCGGAGTAGCTTGTAGATTCTAAAAATTACCAGCCATTTTAAACATTTTACCAGCCACAATACCTTTTACAATATAGCACAACCTGGTCGATTAGTGGCTGCTAGAGTACAAAATCTTACCAGCCACAATCTAACTTGTACTAGATTCCCTGACTGTGGTTCATGGGAGGGGCTGATGTGGTTCACGAGTACAGGGGCATGTTCGTTTTGTTAGAAGCAGTGGGAAATGCCTGCATTTATATAACATTTAACTTGCACAAAAAGTTGAATAAAAAGTAAATTGCATTAGTAATAAGAAAATAGTTTGTGGCTGAGGTATATTAAAACACAAAAGATAAATGAAAGAAAAGTGTGAATGTCATGTCTAAAGTTCAAATGAGAACTCTGTGATATAATTTATAATGGCCAGTTGTGTAACAGTCCTGTCTGTGATGTTTCTTAGTTCTTAAATGTCAGTCTTGGTATCTTCGTAATTTGTTAAATTTAAGTTAAATCCGTCGGTATGTACCAGGCAGATACTGCTTCACTCGTTCGCTCACAGACATGCTTTTCTTAGCATTTAAACTTTCATCCATGTTCACTTTCCTTCCTCTGACTCTCCCCATGTTAGGTCAACTAATTGTTTTTCATAAACGGCTCAATTAGAAACTCAATGGTATGATTAGTCACTTGACTGTGCTGTTGGAGTGCCTATGGGGACCCCTGAAGGATAATCATTGAAATACAAGTTTAAATCCCTGCAGAGCGTTTGGTGGAAGCAAACTGGTGGCCCTAGATATAAAATAAGATATTTACACATTTGAGTGCTTCAGCCATCACTTTAATAAGGGGTGAATTCACACATTAACTGGGTTACTGGCAATATACAACTTTCCATTGTCAGTAAGACAGTGATATGTTGCTTTTCTGGGCAGGAGGGGCAATCCAGCAGTTTGGAAATTGGGATAATTTCCGGAGGGGCAGGGGAGTGTGTGTGTGTGGAGTTTTTGAGGATTTTGTGTGTGATGTGTTTGTGCCCATGCTTGTATTGTGGTTGAGATGCAGGAATTAATGAGGCAGGAAAGTTGCCATATTCCATCACTCATAGGCGGTGCTGTAGGCCCTTATTGTGTAGAGGAGCTTTTTTTAATGTAGGGCCTTAAAAAGGAATCAACACAGATTGCTTCGCAGATCCCAGCAGATTAAAACGATGCAAGTCATGACAGATACTGTATATAGGAAGGTGGAAATGAGAGAGACTCTTCTCCAATGGCATCAGAACACAACTCAAAGCATTAGCATTGAAAACAATGACATATTTACTCTATTTTGGTTTGCGGATGTAACCGGCGAGTAATGATGCACAGTGAAACGTTGTTTACACAACTTGCTCTCGCAAGGATGAAAAACTAATCACAAGTTAATCATGTGGTTGGGGGAAGTTCTCTCTTCGGTCCCCTAACTTCAAACAAACACAAACTTTTAAGAGCGTATCTGCCTTGTCGTCTTTGTAGATCAGAGAATTAAGCTCATTAACCAATTGTTACCTAAGCGGATCCCGATGGCGGCTATAGACCGTTCTATACAGTAATTGTTTTGTGTGCAGGTGTGTTCGTTTCACAGTGTCACATTTAGCCCCACTTGTAGATTCCTCTGCAGCAGCTGGACTATATAGAAACATAACTATGGTAACGTGTAGCACGCACAATCAAGAGGTGGAGGGGTTATTACATGTCAAATTGCGTGGCACTTATAAGAAGTGTCATGCAGTCAGTCACGGAAGTATTTAGGTTTGTTGTTTAGAGCCAGAAGACATTTTTGCAGTTTGGCCATCGCCAGCACCTATTTGTGGAAGGCTTATTAACCACTAGAAAGGCTACAGAGATGAGATTTTTGTCTGAGCTTATTTTAAACATCAAGGCACTCTGTGATTCATTCACATGAATTCCATGACACGCATCTTTACATAATGCAAGGGCCCTTTAGCTAAAGTCCTGCCATCTGTATCGACATTTTGTCCTGCTGAGTGCAGTTTGGCAGTGGAGGTGGATTATATAGAATGTCGGAGCTTTTGTGTTATAGACCTGTAGGAGGTGGACTCTAAATAATTTTCTTTAGAAAAAATCTTCTCAGTAGTTCACAACTAATTGAAGATTGCACAAAAACGTAGCTGGTTTTTCCAGACAGTAAAGGGATAGTTCGGAATTTTGGACATAATGTCTCAATTACGACTTACCCATGATGTAGTTGATTGATGGAAACCATTTTCAGATAATTCCATGCTGTCCCTTCTTTTGGACATACACACATTGCTAATGCTAGCGCAACTCTAAGGTATCGAGTAGCATCCACTACCAAACGCACTTAAACACTCCACAGTGCACCCAAAGCAAATAAAATACGACGACAGTCTATCTGGGTTATTTTCAGTGATTATACCATCATTTTTCAAGTCAAACTATCATTGAATCCTTTACTTTGTGCTCACCTAAATTCTCAGTGGAAGTATGACGGCGGAGCTAGCTGTAGATTAGATTAGCCAGGGTATCTGCCTGTAGGCTATCTGCTGTACTCCACAGTTGCCGACACAATCCGTTTTGCCGTAAAGTTACATATTTGGTAGACAACAAGTCAGCTGAAACACAAACATGCTACAGAATAACACAGCATATACAAGTAAGCACACTGGCTACCAATTTGCAGGAAAAGTTTGACCACTTCCATGACTTCCCAGTCGTGGCAACTAGCTGGCTAAATTGAATAGATAGATCACGCATGCAATCATTTATTAGTTACCTGCTCGTCAGTTGTTTTCGGTGCATGAAGAAAAACAGGTGATGGCACAGCAGTCTCCTTCAGTAGAGGGTGTCCCGACCGTCCTTTTTTGATTTTCACATAGTCATCCTCCGTGAAATGGTCACTACACACTTTTAACTTTTTTAGAGTCTCAATTGGTGACATCCATGTGAGCAGCAAGAAGCCACAGCTGTTTTCTTGTGTGTTTTCTTTCTTTTTTTTTTGCATGATTTGAACAACCTTGAAATACACACCGAAATACCATCTTACCTGAACGTTAGCTAACAATACTACGAGTCTGATTCTTTCACACGCGCGATATTGTTTTTGGCCGGCAGAGCTATAGGCTACTTTACGTTACCTACTAAACTAATGCCGTACTTCCACTGAGAATTTAGGTGAGCACAAAGTAAAGGATTCAACAATAGTTTAACTTGAAAAATTATGGTATAATCACTGAAAATAACCCCGATAGACTGTCGTCGTATTTTATTTGCTTTGGGTGCACTGTGGAGTGTTTAAGTGCGTTTGGTAGTGGATGCTACTCGATACCTTAGAGTTGCGCTAGCATTAGCAATGTGTGTATGTCCAAAATAGTGATGGGCAAAACAGTTCACTTCAGTGACACGAATCACTAGAATCAGTTCATTAAAAAGATTCGTTCAAAAGATTCGTTCACCGAATCGTTCAGTGCTTGGGCGGAGCTCCGACTGCGTACTGCGTAGTCCGACTCACTCAGTGAACTGACGGCCAAACAGTTCATGCGGAAGTGCTGTCGCTTTGACAAATGCGCCAAACTCCGTTTACAAATCTTGATATTTTAAAAGTTTCCTCGTTGAATATCAATATTGGAGGTGAACGCTGGTTTTCAATGACTTTTAAGTCTTAACTTGCTGGGCCTGATTCTGGCAGTTTGAGCCGCTGATTATCACTCAGGATCACGTCACGTTAACTCACTGTGTCTAGTAGCTTCAGTGAACGGATCACTGAACTTGCACCGTTAAGTCACAGTTCGTTCACTCAGTGAACTGACGGCCGAACAGTTCATGCGGAAGTGCTGTCGCTTTGACAAATGCGCCAAACTCCGTTTACAAATCTTGATATTTTAAAAGTTTCCTCGTTGAATATCAATATTGGAGGTGAACGCTGGTTTTCAATGACTTTTAAGTCTTAACTTGCTGGGCCTGATTCTGGCAGTTTGAGCCGCTGATTATCACTCAGGATCACGTCACGTCACGCAGTGAACGAATCAGTCCACTCGCTGCCTCGCTCGGCGCCCGCCCGCAAATTTTTTTTATAATTTTTTTTTTTAATATAAACTTTATTTCGAACAATTTAGGAAACAAATTAGAGAAAAAAAAGAAAAAAAAAACTTTCTAGTATACAACACGCAAACACGGTACTCATTTCGGCTATACAATACTTAGAACAATACGTCCGAAATGGAATAGGAAGAAGCAAATGCGAATGATTCGTTCAGCACAGCAGAACTGGTTCGCAAGGGACGAATCACGTTCGCTCGCGGCAGTCCCTCCCCCTCCCTGCACGGTGCACGCTCGCTGCTGATCAGATCCGTTCGTGAACTGAACTGAACTGAGAAATGAACGGATCTTTTCAGTAAGTGATTCAGTTCAGTTCGTTCAGCCAAAAGATTCGTCCTTTTGAACGAATCGTTCGCGAACGACACAACACTAGTCCAAAAGAAGGGACAGCATGGAATTATCTAAAAATGGTTTCCATCAATCAACTACATCATGGGTAAGTCGTAATTGAGACATTATGTCCAAAATTCCGAACAATCCCTTTAAGTCATTTCAGCAATGCGGCCTTGAGGAAACAAAGGTATTGATGGTGCTGGAGTGTATTGACAGAAGATATTGCTTATGTAAGGAATTACTCATTTTAAAAGAAGGCCACTCTGGAGTTGTCTTCACTTACATTCTAAAGAGAAGTTTGGGTCAAATATTTTATAGAGCTCTAACCACTGATTTCAAGGAAAGGCATAATTATGGCCAAACTATTTTCATCTTCAAAACATGAAGCAGAATGTATCTTTTGTGTTTCCTCTCCTGAATTTAGTAACAGAAACCTTCTTCATCCAGATTGTTATGTAACTTAGACATGCTGTTTTGCTCTCAAGTGGAAGACTGTCCTTTGGTTTGAGTGAGCTGCCTGTTATCTGCAGAAGAACAGAGCCTTGTGAGAGTACATGTTTCACTCCACAGAGATCAGAGATGGGAGAAAACTTCTTTGATTTACACAAACTGAAATCTGTCTCTGATGTTTGCAGCATGTTAATGAAGGATCTTGTGGAGAAGTACAATAGTAGTACAATAAAATTGTACGGCTCAGATTTCAGGAATTAATTAATCTAGGGGTTTTGCTAATGTTTCCTGCTGTTTCAAATGCTGCAATCAAAGCATATCTTGATATTCCTGGAGCTCTTAATTTAACTTAAAAAGAAACTGCAAAAAAAGAAGAAAATTTGCATGTTGAATTGAAGCACACGTAAAGTTGTAACAGTCTTTAACTTGAAATTAAATTAATAAGAATGCAATTGAAATATGTTCTGACAAATTAGAATTGATGCAGAAGCTTACCTAATGATCTTTTTAAACTGCAGCCGACTACTGTAAGCGCTCACTGTGAGTTAGGCCTCTTGAGACCTTTTGCTTTAAAATGAATCTGATCTTGGTTCGCCAGGAGCAGAAAACTGATCAGATGTTGCTCATCTCAGAAGTGCTAGCCCTTGTAATGCGATACAGCCGCCTGAAGTTTGGAGTATGTCTTAAGGGTCAGGGGAAAATCAAAAAGCAAACGCTCACTTCGCCAGCTCCTGGTTTTTGGCCGTGGCATGCAACCCACAAGCTGGCTTTTGATCGAAGTTCACACAGTACGCAGTCTAGCGTGACATGATGTCACCTCTTAGATGTTGAGCAGGTTAAGTTTCAGTCACAATAAGGTTGTGCAAAGTATTGTCGGAATTATTCTCAAAAAACGAAAAGATTGAGACTGAGTCACATGGTGTACGGTGACCTCTGTCCATGCTCTATTGGTGTAGATCCTTTCCGAGTTCTGATGTGGCCCATAAACAAGTCACCCTCGGCATATATTTCTTCTTGTCGCATTATTCATCCATGTTGTGGCAGAAGAGGGGTAAGTTAACTCTCCCGGACTTGCTTGGTTGAAGCAGGCCGAGGTATTTTATCATTCAGAGCGAGGATGAAAGGTTCTCTGGGCTTCACTGTGTATTTCCCTCCCACCAGCGGTGTGACCTGCCTGGTGAAAAAGGTTTTTTAAAAAAGGTTCACTCGCTCTGTTTTTAACTGAGAGAGTCCTGAGGGGCATCTCCGGGATAAACCGGGAGCAGGGAGCCGATGTATTATACACGCCAGGAAGAGGGAGGGAAACCGCTCGCAGGGTTTACAGGTTTCCATGAATTTTTTTAAAGTGCGAGAGAGTGTATTTTATTTGTGAGGCGGTGAAATTTCCAAAGATTTTTTAATGCATATTTTATTGGCAGTTTTTTATTAAATTTTTTTTTTGGTGGTCTAAGGCTGGCGGACATGAGTTTTTATTGGCTGTGTGTGGGTGGCAGGGAAAGCGGAAATGTGGAGTTCAGCAAGGCTGATGGGGACCAGGAAAGTCGCTCCGCCATGAAATCAATATCATTCATTCTTATGCATTTTTTAACATTTTGATATTTCCAACCGCTTTTTTTCCTGGCCAGAGGGGGTCTCACAGACTGTACAAGGTCCACCCTGAGATTGGATTGAACGGAGGAGTGCTTCAAATTTCACGCTCCAAATCTCAATCAATCAGTTACAATGTAACACCAGCCAGACTGACGCAGCTGCGGCCTCTTTGAAAAGTACAAGCAGTCGCATCATTCAGAGCCCTCCAGTATTCTGTATGTATCACAATGTTTTCTATAGAAAGCGAGCCTCATATCACATATTAGACTCAGAAGACAGTACAGTATCACACTCCACCTAATTCATAGGCCACCACAGTGAATCCCTCGTTGGAGCGCAGTGCAATTTCGTAAACATTAGGACTTGTCAGGATGTTAACAGTGGAGATTGCATTATCGTATATATCCACTTAGCACGGAGTGGAGGATAGCTACTGAGAAGTTTATGGAAGAACACCTTGACGTGTCATTATATTTCAAACTAACGGGAAATGATTCAGTTTCGCTGCATCTCGCATATGAGAATGTACGTTCAAGCACTTTTTTGTATCGATGTTGCTGTGAGTCCCCAGCACTTTAATGGAAGATCGCTTTCTTTAATCCAAATGAATGGCTGGTGGGCACCCCAGAAACCTCCTACTGCAGCGGGCTGTGTCGAGCAAGTGCGTCACCGTCTCCGTCCGTGCGAATATTAATTTCTTTCGCCGCGTGCGTTCTCAAGACTGCTTCAAGCATCCCTTTTCCTTTTTCATTCACTGTAGAACTGACTTATCCAATCAAACAGATTTTTTTTTTTTTGCTGAGCTCGCAAAAATATAAACACAGTTCTGCCTCTTCCTGGAATCAAAACCCCCAGAATCTCTCACCTCGGGGAATTCCACTTCCTCTTCTTCAGCGCTGATCGCTGAGCTTCTGTCCTTTAAGTGGCTCTGATGCACGTGTCTGTCCCCCAGCCCACTTGCAGGCACACTCTGGCAAGCAGGAGCCGTGGAGTCTTACTGCCGAGCCCGGGCCCTGGTGCTGGAGAGACGGGCAGGCAGCCTACTGCAATTTTAAGATACATTTATAATGGCATCTCAGGTTTATTGGACAGCACAGTGTAGAAAGACAGGAAGAATGGGAGCGAGAGAGAGGGAGAGACATGCGATAAAGGTCGCGCGGCCGGTTTCGAACCGCCGACATCGCGGCTCGCAATGAGCATGTGGACGGTGCTCTTATTGGCTATGCCAACAAGGAAGAAACAAGACATATTGGTAATTTTACGCTTTATTCATTGAACAAACAGTCAGGAGCCTCAGTAGCGGGTGGAAGAACCATACGCAGCCACAACAGCCTGGCACCTCCTCCTCATGCTGGTCACTGCGACGAATCCTGGTTGAGGAATGGAATGCCATCCCACAGCAACGCGTGACCAGGCTGGTGACCAGCATGAGGAGGAGGTGCCAGGCTGTTGTGGCTGCGTATGGTTCTTCCACCCGCTAATGAGGCTCCTGACTGTTTGTTCAATGAATAAAGCGTAAAATTACCAATTATGTCTTGTTTGTTCCTTGTTACTGATAGAGAGTTCAATCATCTAATCCCCCAAACAACTCAAAACAATTGAGTCAATACCAACATGAGAATACACTGTTTGACATTGGCAGGGAAATTTGGCACATTTCACTTGGGACCCCACCCACATAATCAGCTGTGCTGCTCATCCCACAAATGCATGGTCCTTACAAATGGGATATCACTGTAAAGGGAAATGAACAGGCTTTCCAATGATATAAGATACAATGCTAATAATACAGTGACAACAGAGATATGATCGACCAAACACAAATTTCCATATATATATATATAAACTCCATATATGTATGGATATTTACTGAAGCAGTTCAAGTTGAGTACCTTGCTCAAAGCTACAACAGCAGGACCCCTCCTGAGATATCAGTCTACAGCCACTGCAGTCATAAGATCAGTTCCTTAACCACTCCACCACACTGCTGCAATTCATCAATGGGACAGCGCCTAGCGGAAACATTCCAGATGTCATTCGCTATCTCGTTTTAATAAAATCAAACGCCACTATGACAGTTGCAGGGGAGCTTGTGGCAGAGGGACCAAAAGAGGCAGCGGGAATGTAATTTAAAGTCATTTCTTATAGGAAGGGAGAGCTTATGAAGTAATTAGCTTGTTCTCCGGAAGGTTCTGTCAGCAGCTGGAGAGAGATAGAAAAAAAGATGAAATTACAGCGTGGCTGCGCTAGCGGAGAGATGAAGGGGTGATTGTGCAGCTCCTGACTCTAAAGAATCTATTCAGTCCAGTCCGGTCTGTACCCCAGAGGAGAGCTGGTGTGATGAAGACTCTCTGTAATCTCTCCTGGTCCCCATTATACACCACATTTTCTGTGTTTGTGATGAAAAAGGGATATTTATTTGACCCCGTACTGCTCTCCTGGTTTTGGATCTCACTGGCACTGTCTCTCTCTATATATATACAGCGAGCACCATAATTGTTGGGTCACAGACATCAGGAAGTCACGGCATGCAAAGGATATGCGACCAAATATTAAAAATGATTACTTTATTCTACATTATGTTAAACTGTCCAATATTTTTTGATGCCCAAAATGGGGGGAACTGTGTACAAAAGGTTCTATAATTTCTAAACGGTTCATCCGATATGGATGAAAATGCCCTCAAATTAAAGCAGTCTGCACTTCAACGTCATTTTCATTGTATCCTTTCAAACTCAAAGTGCTAGAGTACAGAACCAAAATAACAAAACGTGTCACTGTCCAATGAATTATACAGTTGTGTTCAAATAAGTAGCAGTGCGTTAAAAAAAGTGAATAAAGTGCAAATATATTTTAATAGCTTTTAGTTCCATATTTCAAATGTAGTGGAAACATTACACATTCAATTCCAAATCAAAGCATTAACAAATTTTATCAAGTCTGCATTATTCTTTTACAGGAAGCAAAGAAAAGGAATATTAATCTGTTCAAAAAAATAGCAGTGTCGACATTTTTCTCTTCAAACTCAAACACTTACTGTATAAACTGGAGAAATCTTTCAAGATTTCACTTTAAATTACTGAACTAATATTTAGTTGCATAACCATTGTTTTTGATAACTGCTGCGCATCTGCGTTGCATCGAGTCAACCAACTTCTGGCACCTAGAAACAGGTATTTCAGCCCAGGATGAACGAACTACATTCCACAGTTCCTGTGAATTTTTGGGTTTTGCTTCAGAAACTGCATTTTTAATGTCACCCCACAAGTTTTCAATGGGGTTGAGGTCGGGGGATTGAGCTGGCCACTCCATTACCTTAATCCTTTTTGTCTGGAACCAAGATGTTGCTCGCTTACTAGTGTGTTTGGGGTCGTTGTCTTGTTGAAACACCCATTTCAGGGGCATTTCCTCTTCGGCATACGGCAACATAATCTCCAAGTATTTTGATGTATTCAAACTGATCCATGATCCCTGGTATACGATAAATAGGCCCAACACTGTAGTATGAAAAACATCTCCATACCATGATTTTTGCGCCACCAGGCTTCACTGTCTTCACAGTGTACTGTGGCTTGAATTCAGTACCTGGGGGTCGTCTGATGTACTGTCGACGACCACTAGACCCGAAAAGAACAATTTTACTCTCATCAGTCCACAGAATGTTACGCCATTTCTCTTTGGGCCAATCGATGTGCTCCTTGGCAAATTTTAACCGATTCTGCACCTGCCGTTTTTTCAACAATGGTGCTTTACGGGGGCTTCTTGCTGATAGCTTAGCTTCGATCAAACGTCTTCTGACTGTAACAGCACTTACAGGTAATTTTAGATCGTCTTTGATCTTTCTGGAGGTGATGACTGGCTGAATCTTTGCCATTCTGACTATTCTTCAATCTGTTTTAACAGTAGTTGCTCGTTTTCTTCCGCGTGTTTCGGGTTTTTGATGCCATTTTAAAGCATTTGAGATCATTTTAGCTGAGCATCCTATAATTTGCCGCACTTCTTTGTACGTTTTCCCCTCTCCAATCAACTTTTTAATCAAATTACATTGTTCCTCCGAACAATGTTTGGAACAGCCCATTTTACTTAGCAATTCAGAAGGAAATATATTTTATAACAATGTGTGAAACATTTGCTTCCCTTCTTCCTTAATAAAGGACAATTAATGACACCTGTTTTTTCACAGAATGAATGAATTCTCTAATTAAACTCCACAGCAGCGTGCATGTCATGACAGTTGGGTCTGTTGTTTTTCTATTACACTACTACATCTACAAGTAAATTATTTGCCATGCAGAAATATCACTACTACTAATAACAGTGGTTCATCAGGTTACTGATGTTGTACTGCTATTTTTTTTAACACAACTGTATATATATATATTACAGTAGTGAAAACGCATTTTTAAGGTTTAGTCAGATAATATACTATCTAATTATAGAGTTAATGTATTTCAGAATGCTTTTTTTTCTTTTTGCTGATGGCAAAGAGAAAGAGACAAAGACATCATTCTGACTTCAAACTGTTTGAGGTAGTGCCAAATAAAGGCTTGTCCTTCGCTCTGTCTCTGCACCTGAAGCTGCACTGGGCCTGAACCTTCAGCCTGTCAGAGTGTGCTTCTGTTTGTTAGCCCAGAGCTTTATGGAGATGAGACTCTACTGAGAACCACCCCAGTGAGCGTTATTAATCACGCAACGTTTTCTGACAGTCCAGAAGCTTCTGTCGAGCAAGACGGGATGCGCGTCTGTCACTCCCACGGTGATCAGAATGCCATTTGGCCAGGCTCTGACAGTAATGTATTTGCTCACGTCCGCACAGAGAAGAGCTTTGGAATGTGCAGCTCTGAGCGCTTTGTTTCTCTCTGATGAATCATAGATGGACTCCTTGCTCTCAAATATTTCGTCAGTGTGTTATGTGTGTGTGTGAGAGAGAGAGAGAGAGAGAGAGAGAGAGAGACCATTGATGCATTGACATGGTCTCTGTTTGATCTCTGTGCTGTTTCATCTTGGGCAAGCCTTTGGACAGTGCTGTGTTCCAGACATAGTGGGAAAACATTAAACATGTGGCTAATTGCTCTGCCAACCAATTAAAACTGCAGTAATTAACACAGCTTTTTTACTTTCTTTTCCGAGTTTTATTCACTGGAGAGTTCTTGAAAAAGTCTTCTTTCTGCCTTTTCTTTATATTACATCCAATATGGCCTAAATATTTGAGATATTTACTCTAAAGCATGTAAAAGTAATTTTACCTGGAAACTGTCACAAACATGAAAACCCTTCTAAGACGTTGACAATTAGGTACCCACAGCTGTGTGGCTTGAACATGCTCTGCAGAACCCTGCCAATCAGCATATCTAAATGTGATTAGTAGCTTAGGAAAGGGATACATCAATGGCAGGGCCCCATGTTAGGCAGGAATAGAAAGCCAGGCTGCATCTCAATATTCTTCACTCCCCACATCCATTCCTCCACTCCTCTCCTCCACTCATCTCCTACCCGGAAATATGCAAAACTGTCGGTACGTTTCAAGTACAAGTAGTTGCATATACAGTATACAATATACCTGAAATTGCGGTTCGCGTTGAGACATTAATTCATATTTAACAAGTAATGTAACTAATATGAAATCGGCAACATTAGATTAGGACACAAAGATCGGTTTCCGGGGCACGGAAAAAGAGGAGGTGGTAGTGGACGAAAGGAGGGTGCATTTTTTGAGTATTGGGACGCACCCCCAGTGTACGCAGAGGAGGGTGGGGAAGACCAAACCAATCAAACGCAGCAGGGAACCAGCACTCAGGTAGTATATAACCGCAACCCATGATGGTCGTTGGATTATTAGCAGCATGGGAACAGGAAAGGCGGATTGATGACGCATCAAGGAGACCCTGAGAATACTCTAAATAGTGTACATGGAGATCTCACTGGAGGCTCGTGAGAACTCAGAGAACTGTTGGTTAAAGATACATTCCTGGGTCTGGGAATGTGGCATTTTTACTTTTTTTTTTTTAGTCCTGAGCATTTTTACATTAACGGTACTCGAGGTGCACTGGGACCTTCACAGCAGGGAAAGGAGCCGGGGGTGTTCATGTGCAGAGCATCATGGGATATGTGATGGGTGAGACCAGCGCTGTTGGCAGCCAGCTCTTCAGATTCACTGCCCACCAGAGGGGATCCTCAGGCAGTGTGTCGCATCGCTGTGTGTGTGTGTGTGTGCGTGCGTGCGTGCGTGCGTGCGTGCGCGCGCGCACGCGCGCGCTCTACCCCCGGGGAGGCTCAAACACACATACAGCCATGGAGAGGTAGCAGTACGGTCACCGGACTCTTCAAATGTGCCGCCTAATTCACATGAAAGTAAAGCCGTCTATTCCTAAAGGTGTCTGAAATGAATGCTATCATGGTACACAGTGTAGAGGGCGCGTGCTTGTGGCAGTGTAGCATAATGCTCAGGGCTTGTAACTCAAAGGTGGGTTTGATGCCCAGCTTGGCTGCTGACATTGTATCCTTGGGCAGAGTACATGTTTCAGTAAAATATCAAGCTGTATGAATGTATTGTATGTAAAATTCGCTGTGGATATGAGTATCTCCTATATGCTGGAATGAAATCTATTTCAGCGCCACGGGAACCTCCAATGTGGTTGATATAAAAATGGCACACAGGATTAATTTTAAATTTTAAATTTCAAATTTCAACTGGCCAATCGCAACTCTAGGCCCCTCCCATCACCGCATTATCCTCCACTAGCCTCATAACCATGGTAATATGAATCTGATCAGTTTGACTCTCAGCCCAACCCCGGGGGATGTGCTTTGCTGATAAACCAATGATCAGGTACTAATTCTAACAAATCATGAACTTCTGTAAGTGAGAGAGAGCGTTTGGATATTGGAACTAGCTTTCTGACCAGTACTCTCCACCACTCACTAGCCCCTCCTCTAAGTAGCCCCACCACTCACTAGCCCCTCCTCTAAGTAGCCCCACCACTCACTAGCCCCTCCTCAAAATAGCCCCGCCTCTAAGTAGCCCCACCACTCACTAGCCCCTCCTCTAAATAGCCCCACCGCTCACTAGCCCCTCCTCTAAGTAGCCCCACCACTCACTAGCCCCTCCTCTAAGTAGCCCTGCCACTCACTAGCCCCTCCTCTAAGTAGCCCCACCACTCACTAGCCCCTCCTCTAAGTAGCCCTGCCACTCACTAGCCCCTCCTCTAAGTAGCCCCGCCACTCACTAGCCCCTCCTCTAAGTAGCCCCTCCTCAAAATAGCCCTGCCACTCACTAGCCCCTCCTCAAAATAGCCCTGCCACTCACTAGCCCCTCCTCTAAATAGCCCCACCACTCACTAGCCCCTCCTCTAAGTAGCCCCGCCAATCGGTAGCCCCGCTGCAGATAAAAAGAGTCTCTCTGCATTCTCTTCGTGTCTAATAGGGCTGCCCGTTCCTGCATTCCTTCAGTTGCGGCTTTTATTAGGCGGAACCCTGCTGTCAGTTATCTCTGCATGTGTTCAGCTTCCCCCTTGAAACGGCATCAAAGCAGGGCCACTGTGAGGCTGGGGAGCTGTGTGTTCATCCCGCACCCACATAATCACTCGCTCTGCCTCTTCAGTGGCCCCCGCCTCCTGCTCTAAACCTTTCATCCTGTGCTCCTCCATAGAATTTCAATTTTTATTATTTTTCTAAAATGTTTTTTTTTTTTTTTTTCCCCCTCATCATGGATCTTAATAGAGGACACAGGGGATCAGGTGCTTGGAACCTCGTACTTGGAATTCCTCTGTGGGAGAAATGAGGGTGAAGAAGGGCTGGGAGGGGCTGCTGAGGCAATAGAGCGAGACGTCATTATAAGTGCCTCTCCCCTTGCCCCCCATCTCAGAAATCCCTCACACGCCTTGTGCTGTTCGCATGCATATTGTATGAGCGCTCCATCCTCTGAAAGCCTAATGCTGTGCCGAGTTACAGACACGCTTTGAGCAATGATTGGCTCATGTCAATTATCAGCGACTGCATGGTTTTATGTGTGTAGCAGATAGAGCCTTATTCTCTGAGGCCTGTAGGAACCTCAGTAATGCGTGGAAAGGGTGGCTGTAGGAGGAAGTTGCAATGATGACGCAGGTGCGCAAATACTGTTTGTCATTCTTAAGTGGGAGAAAAAACAAAAAAAGGGGGGGGGGGAATAAAGCAGTTGTTGAAGAGAAATTTGTGAATCAGATTTGCATTTCAAACTTTTGCATTGTCTACAAATGTGGTGTCAGTGGCTTTGTTTGTAGCACACAAATTTGGCATGAAAGCGTACAGGTGCACTCCAACTGCACACCGCCTCTCAGCCAGTGGAATTTCGGGAATGTCCTTCACAGTCTGGGTTAAATGCAAGCTTGCCAATTTTCCAGTGAGCTTGTCGCACCGTACCTTCCACAAATCAACCCTAAAATGTACCTTTGCCAGTGGAATTAATGGAAGGGGCTCTCTCGGAGTTACTCGAGCGCTGTGCCAGGTTTCGCCCAGCTTGTTGCAGCACCCCCCCCCCCCCCCCCCCCCCCCCCATCGACTCCTGAGAGTCGACTCTATTACCTCTAATGGATGCACGGCCAATACATGTTCTCCGGTGCACTTGGGTTTATTAGAACCACAGCAATTTTCAGGAAGCGATGGAGTCATAATCATGAATCAATGTTATTGAATTCCGCAGGCTTCTTACTCCTATGTGTCCTGAGCAGCGGCAGTACAGTGCAGTGTGTGGAGAGGAGGGGGTTAATTCAGAAAGGGAACAGTGTCTGGACACAGTTTGACAGGACAGAGCGTCGCATGATAAATTACACGGCTTCCCTCAACCACAGTGCTATCGGTTTTGATTATTCGGGATCCTTATTTGCATGGGGTAAATTGATGCGGCCCTTACCCAAGCGAATTAAAACGTCGCCCATGTGCGGAACGGGGGACAGCTGTCTTGTCATGGAATTCTGAGCTTCTCTCTCTTACTTTTGTTTGTTTTTTTAACGTGCTTTTAAGCTGCACTGTATGTTGCTTATTTATTGTTTGTTGTCTGTCCTGTTATGTGTGTGTGTATGCACTGACACTATTTCACAAGTGAAGTTCCTAACAGAAAATTAAAGATATTTGATTTGATTTGATTTGATTCTGTCCTGCACACATGTTCCTGAGGAAGGGACACTACCTGATTTCAGTTCAGCCCCATTTTAGATGCATCTGTGCTGTAGTTCAGTATAAACTATGGAGATTAGGGTTGCAGGTTTCAGTCTTAGGTAGAATTGTGTATGAAATGGAAGATATACAGTTGAAGTCGGAAGTTTACATACACTTAGGTTGAAGTCATTAAAACCAGTGTTTCCCCTACCATTATCTTACTCACGTGCCGCCCGGCTTGGACAAGAGGGAAAATAAATAATTTTAATGCAAAAAAAAAAAAAAAGTATATTATATTTTTTTTATATATAATCTTTTAAAAAAATTTTTTTATGTAGCTGCAATATTTCCCTTACCGCAGAATGCGGGAATGATCAAAATAGCATCTGGAAAAACCCTTGCCAAAACAGCTTCGTTTTCCCGTTAATTAAAATTTTCAGTGGCAGCGCTGATATTATGAGGGTGTAATTATAGTTTCCGCCTCTACGCAAAATGGCGCACTTTCACCGCCCGGCCTGAAAAAAAATCTAGGGGAAACACTGAAAACTCATTTTTAACCACTCCACAGATTACATGTTAGCAAACTATAGTGTTGGCAAGTCCGTTAGGACATCTACTTTGTGCATGACACAAGTAATGATGGTTTGATTGACCGATTATTTCACTTTTAATTCACTATATCACAATTCCAGTGGGTCAGAAGTTTACATACACAAGTTGACTGTGCCTTTAAATTTTTTATATTTAGTCGTATATCCTTTGCATGCCATGACTTCCTGATGTCTGTGACCCAACAACATCAAAAGACTCTTGACATCTTATTTTTTGTTACTCTTACAAGCGATACTATAAGGTCTCTGCATTTGAATGGATCTCTATGGGAATTGGGGGGTGGGACTAGATTTAGCTGTAAATTATGCTGGAACAGTATGGAATACATGATTGGTAAAATGGTTGTATGTCATCAAGGGTAGCCTCAAACCATCACTCTGCTGCCAGATATGCAGTAGATATGGATGGATCACTTTAAGGGTAGTTTCTCCTGACAAATTTTCTTATTGAACTCTATGGAAAAGTAAGTCAGGAGAAGAAACCCTTCAAGTTATCCATCCATCTACTGTATTTCTGGCAGCAGAGTGATGATTTAAGGCTTGTTTGATACGTCAGAACCCTGGTGATTTAGAGCCATTTAGCCAACCATGTGTTTCCATACTGTTCCAGTGTAATTTACAGCTAAATCTAGTCCCACCCCCCAATTCCCATAGTGATCCATTCAAATTCGGAGACGTTATAGTATCGCTTGTAAGAGTACCAGAAAATAAGATATCAAGAGTCTTTTGATGTTGTTTGGTCACACACATCAGGAAGTCATGGCATGCAAAGGATATGTGACCAAATATTAAAAATTTAAAGGCACAGTCAAATTAGTGTATGTAAACTTCTGACCCACTAGAATTGTGATATAGTGAATTAAAAGTGAAATAATCTGTCTGTAAACAATTGTTGGAAAAATTACTTGTGTCATGCACAAAGTAGATGTCCTAACTGACTTGCCAACACTGTAGTTTGCTAACATGAAATCTGTGGAGTTGTTAAAAATGAGATTTAATGACTTCAACCAAAGTGTATGTAAACCTCCGACTTCAACTGTATGTACTGGGTATCGCATTAAGCATTATGAAACTGGTGCCGTAACAGCATGCCACATTTCCCGTGAAAATTATTTATTATATGGTCGTATTCCTATGCCTGCAGTTTTAATGCATTACCTAGTACCTGTTAAGGTTTTATGAATGCTATATAAGATCTAATTGAGTTAAAGGTGCACTGGATAATGGCTTCTGTGAGGCATATTGCTGGTATATTGGTGTAAAACATGCCCTCCAACAGGATGAACATTTGCCCCACTATAAAGTGAATTTTGAACAAAACACTTTTATACTGTACCTGGATATTCAAGAAAGAATAAAGAGTTTCAGGATAAACTGTGTTTGCAGCAAAGTCGACAGGTTCACTTAGGCAGCACAGTTCTGGTAAACATTCAGAAGACATTCCTCCGAACTGAAGAAGAATCCCTTTGGTTTATTTTGGGAAGCGAATGAATGCCTCAGTCCGCCGAAGGGCGGTGTGTTTGGCGAGGGGCCCGCACTTTGTGAAAGAAGAAGCGCGTTAGTTAGTTAGTGCCGTGTGGAGAGCGGCGGGACGTGATGCTATATTGTGGTCGTGAAAGATGTCTGGCGGACCGGCGGGCGGGCCGCGGGAGCTATTGAAACGATAAGAGTGCTACACGGCAGTTGGTGAGGGTGGGGTTGGGGCAGGCGGAGGGGGAGGGGGAGGGGGATGAGGGGAGAGAGAGAGAGAGAGAGAGAGAGAGAGAGAGAGAGGTGTGCTAAAGGCTCCCACACTCCTGCATTCCTGTCTCTTCTCTCTTCACAGAGAGGGATAATAGAGATACAGAGCCGTACCTTGGATCTTAAATTGTACAAACACACACACATACTTGACCATGCACACATATCTGCACACACACGTACGCGCGCACACACACGCACACACACATGCACACACACACACACTGTCATAATATATGTGAGGATGTGGCAGGTGTATCCTGGGGGAAAGGATTATAGACCTACAGCAGTCTGCCACACAGAGGCTCAGATGGATACAATTTCAGCTCTAAAAGTTGCATAATTCTGTGAACATATGCTTCACAAGCAAACGTATTCTTTTACAGTTGGCCGAAACATTCCCAAGCTAAATTTTTCCATGGAAAATTTCTAGGAAGTTGATATTCGTTTTCTTTCGCGTCATACATTTTATAAAAAAACGATTCAGACATTTAAAAAAAATGATTGGCGCCCGATTTGGGGCTGCACATCACCAATTCTCACCCTAATTTGGAATGACCCAACTATTTGCAACCGCAGCAACATTCAAGCGTGAATCTCACTGCCGTTTTGAAGGAGTCTGGACATCCACGATTCTCCTCCAAAACACGTGGTATCACTGGCCTGCTTGTTTTCACGCCACGACCCACAGCCAAGATTGCATAGAATCGAGCCGGAGGAAGACCTTTCATAAGCGGCTTTGGTATGCAGTCTGAGGGTGCCCCGTTGCTAGAAATCATTGAAGCGTGGACCCCCTAACCGACTGAACCCTCCCGTACCCTGGGTGATTACCAATCGCGCCGATGGTTACTGGCCACAGGCGGCACTGGCCCGGTCCGGTATCGATCCGAGACTGTGGGGCTCATCCATGCTTAACCCAATGAGCCACTCAGCAGCCCCATTATTACCTTTTATCCCCTTTTTAATCCTTCAGTTTAGAATCCCCAGTGATGGATTTAAACCCATTCCATTCTTACAACATCCTCCATCAACCGCTTGGGAGCCACTCCATTATCCAAATGATCAATGATTAGAGTTACTCGGATCTACTTTCCCAAGCAAAGGAAAACGATAGACGTTATTTGGTTGTTTTAGGCGGCCGACGTAAGCCTTGCATTATTTATTTCAGATTAAAGATGGAACCTTGTCCCCAAGCCAGCTGTCCTCCTCAGGACCTCTATGTGGTGTGTAATTGAGCCTCTATGTGGTGTGTAATTGAGCCTCTATGTGGTGTGTAATTGAGCCTCTATGTGGTGTGTAATTGAGCCTCTATGTGGTGTGTAATTGAGCCTCTATGTGGTGTGTAATTGAGCCTCTATGTGGTGTGTAATTGAGGGTTATGCATGTTTTTTTTATTTTGTAGGTGGTTGGCCTGCTGAACATTCCATCCATCCATCCATTATCTAACGCGCTTAATCCTGGTCAGGGTCGCAGGGGGGCTGGAGCCTATCCCAGCATGCATTGGGCGAGAGTCAGGGAAACTCCCTGGACCGATCACCAATCCATCACAGGGCACACACACACCACTCACTCACACACTCGTACCTACGGACAATTTAGAGTCTCCAATTAGCCTAATGTCTTTGGACTGCGGGAGGAAACCGGAGTAACCGGAGGAAACCCACGCAGACACGGGGAGAACATGCAAACTCCGCACAGAAAGGCCCCTGGCCTTGAAACCAGGACCTTCTTGCTGTGAGGCGACAGTGCTCCTGCTGAGCATTGCTGCACGTATTCCTCCCAGACGAGGCGTATCCGCCGGCATCGACGAGTTCCCAAGCCTTAATTACAGGTGCTCTCCAGTCCACTCACATCGGCACACTAATCTCCATATTGATATGCCTCCTGATTCCTGTCCCAGTGCATATTTGCCTTGATTTGAGAAGGAGATCAATGGCATGATTGATGGCCATGATCATGTTCAATCTGCAACCGTGAAGAGCAGAATGCTACAGAACATCGCGTAATGCCAGGCTAAAACCTCACATGAATCCGCAATTACATGTACAGTCCCACAATAGGACTCGCATGCACAATTTCTGGGTGCTGAGATATTGTGACCCCTCCATGGCTTTTCAACACACTTGTTTTCTTTGATTCTGCAGTGAGGCATACAGTACACCAAATGATTCAAATATAGGATATCTGGGCAATAAGGCTTTGTGGCCCCTGTGTTATTTTCAAAGATATATACCCAAAAGTCTTATTAGCCTGCGTTGCCATTGTGCTACATAGATTCTTAGCTTCTTACTTGAAGCCAACTTGAAAGCTTCATGGTTGTTGGAAAGGAAAGATGTGTATTACTTAATGCCAGTTCATTTCACTAATTAGTTCTACCTCCTGGCTAAAGAATTGTAAAATACAAATAATTAGAAATACAGCTGATTGGAAAAGAATACTGCGGAGCACTTTTACTTTTTTAACCTGGATTTTACACCTCTGCTTAATGGTTTGTTCTCACACGGAGCAGCATATTTGCAATTTATTCTAAGCACAAGCGCTTGAACTAGATAGATTTTGACATTGGGGGTGGGGGGAATCCCCAATTCCTAATTTTGCATTTAATTTTTTTTTAACAGTATCCATGTGATGCAGAAACAAGACCAGTGGTTAAGCCAGGGATGGGGACCGTGAAATACTTGCTATTCCACAGTATTCCTACTCACGTCTGTGGGCGGAGCGATAGCGTGGAAGGTCACCCCGTGGCCAGGACGTCCCCCGCTTTCTGAATCTCTGGCCCCCTCGGGTTGCGACGTGCGCGCATTAACATTGCATTACTGCCCTTTTTCTTTAGTGGCGTTGCGCATGTGCAGTTTTACCGTTATCTCCATTAATGTGCATTAATGGCAGAGCGCATTGTCGCTTTCTTTCCACAGTGAAATGATCATTACGAGGTGATCCCGTTTAACTGCATCTGGAATGTTCCCTGAGCAACAATGTATGACAAACCGTGTATTAGCTGTTCCCAGGGCACGCATGTACGGAAATGTATGACAAACGGTGTATTAGCTGTTCCCAGGACACGCATGTACGGTAGCGCACCATCGCTAGCAGTACCAGCTTGCCAGATGGCGTTTGATCTTTATGTGAAATATACAGGGGATGGATTCTTCCCTCTGCTTTGTTTCCTGCAATACAGAGTGGACAGCAATCGCAAAGCGTCATATTTTTGCTTCCCGTTCTTTGAAATGAAAAAAATTGTACCCCTATGTTCATAGAAATTGGAATAAAACCCAGTTGTGTTCATGCTCATCACTGTGACCTCCTCCTTCAGTTCCGGACAGTGCAGACAAGCATGTGCTCTCCCCTAAAACACGCGTGATCCCAGCCACTGGTGCTTTTCTGTCTCCAGTCTGGCAGTCAAGCTCACCCACACATGAAGTCTGAGGAGGTGGTGAATGTGCAGCTTGGTCAGGCAGTCTGAGGAGGTGGTGAATGTGCAGCTTGGTCAGGCAGTCTGAGGAGGTGGTGAATGTGCAGCTTGGTCAGGCAGTCTGAGGAGGTGGTGAATGTGCAGCTTGGTCAGGCAGTCTGAGGAGGTGGTGAATGTGCAGCTTGGTCAGGCAGTCTGAGGAGGTGGTGAATGTGCAGCTTGGTCAGGCAGTCTGAGGAGGTGGTGAATGTGCAGCTTGGTCAGGTAGACTGAGGAGGTGGTGAATGTGCAGCTTGGTCAGGCAGTCTGAGGAGGTGGTGAATGTGCAGCTTGGTCAGGCAGTCTGAGGAGGTGGTGAATGTGCAGCTTGGTCAGGCAGTCTGAGGAGGTGGTGAATGTGCAGCTTGGTCAGGCAGTCTGAGGAGGTGGTGAATGTGCAGCTTGATCAGGCAGTCTGAGGAGGTGGTGAATGTGCAGCTTGGTCAGGCAGTCTGAGGAGGTGGTGAATGTGCAGCTTGGTCAGGCAGTCTGAGGAGGTGGTGAATGTGCAGCTTGGTCAGGCAGTCTGAGGAGGTGGTGAATGTGCAGCTTGGTCAGGCAGTCTGAGGAGGTGGTGAATGTGCAGCTTGGTCAGGCAGTCTGAGGAGGTGGTGAATGTGCAGCTTGGTCAGACAGTCTGAGGAGGTGGTGAATGTGCAGCTTGGTCAGGCAGTCTGAGGAGGTGGTGAATGTGCAGCTTGGTCAGGCAGTCTGAGGAGGTGGTGAATGTGCAGCTTGGTCAGGCAGTCTGAGGAGGTGGTGAATGTGCAGCTTGGTCAGGCAGTCTGAGGAGGTGGTGAATGTGCAGCTTGGTCAGGCAGTCTGAGGAGGTGGTGAATGTGCAGCTTGGTCAGGCAGTCTGAGGAGGTGGTGAATGTGCAGCTTGGTCAGGCAGTCTGAGGAGGTGGTGAATGTGCAGCTTGGTCAGACAGTCTGAGGAGGTGGTGAATGTGCAGCTTGGTCAGACAGTCTGAGGAGGTTGGCGGTTCGTGGCGAGATACGACATCCCGCCGATTTATATCCCTCCCTGCGAGGCGTTATGAGCCGCCTTTCACCGTTCTCATGGCGCATAGACAATACCAGACTGTGTCCTATTCGCTTTTTAAACTGCTTTGCTGACCCTTTAAGGAAGGCTTTGAGCTTTTATGATCACAAACGTCACGGTATTAATTGTCTTGACTCGTGGGTCTTTGGCTTTGACTCGTGGGTCTTGTGGAAAGACACCTGTGGTGTGATTGCTTACCGTATTGGGCCCTTGTGTTGAGGGAAGGACACTGACACATCGCGTAGAGGACTTCTGCAAGATTTAACAGTGAAAATAAAGCTGAAGGGCCCCGGCGGGGACGAGGTCAGTGCGCCATCGATCTCCTCCCCGGTCCGTTTGTCTTACCCAGGACAGCCCAGGGCTGGTGAGAGGGGCGCTATATTTCAGTCCCCCCCTCCTGTGGGCAGCATTACTATTCGCTAATGGCCACTGAATAGGCTGTGTAGAGGTACATATCAATGTGCACACATGCACACACACACACACACACACACATACAAATTCACACACAGCCATAGACACACACATGCACATTTAGACACATACAATATCACACACACAAATACTCACAAACATACAAAATCACACACACACATACACATACAAAATCACACACAACAATATAACTGCACATACCTACACAGACACATAACATACACACACAAACACACAACTGCATATGTTTTGAAAATGATTACAAAATCCCACCAAATGCCAATACAAACTGACAAACTGACACCATTGTAATGAGGTGTGGTCCAATCTCCAGTAAATGTGTTGTCTTTGCCTCAGTGACTGGGTGATTTCCCTTGATCAGTGCTCATTAAGTAGGCCCTGATGGTTTATCTTTGTCTATTATTTGGTTAACAACTGTCCTTCTTGGCCGACCTTTAATTTCACATCTAATGACTTGATTAATGCCAACAAGGTCATACAATTTGGCTGTTGGGATGTTATTGGGTGCAGGCAGGTTAAAATAAACATTTCAGAGGGATATTTTAAAGTATCTTTAAGGTTCTTTACTTAGGTATTGTTATTTTATCATTTCCTGGCCATTAAACCTCTTGACAGCGGAAAACAACCCATAAATAAACTGGTAATTAGCAGCAAATTTTATCAGTGCAATAAACCCTTGGACAATTAAGAAGTAATCCGGCAGTCCCCGTGGGCATCTTCATCTTCATTACAGACAGAGTAATAAGGTTTCTGATGGATGCTGCTTCACACCAACACAGAGGGCACAAGAGCAGCCTGCTTCCCACAGGGGGGGTCACCGGCCCCCGCTGACCCAAAACGCCATGGCGGCCAGGAGCCGGGGCGGCCCCAATTACGGGTACCTGCACTCCTGCGCGTGTCCCTGCCTCACTCCCTGCAGGGGTCTGAACCGCACCCCCCAAACCTTCCTCCCACTCCCGTGCTCTCAAAACGCATGGCTGCCCGTTCTCGATGGAGACGTTGGGTGGAAGGAATGCTAATCGCTGTGCTGGGGGTTTGGGGCTGGATTGCGGTGTCTGTGAAGCACTGAGAGGTGCTGGTTCTGACCCCCCCTGTCCCCCCCCCCCCCCCCTCTTTTACCCACCCTCAGCCCACAGCTCCACCCACCCTCTCCTTCCTCCCACACACGCCAACAAAAAAAAAAGATTTATTGTCCCCTCCCCCTCCTGGGTCATGTGACCCACCGCTGTAGCTACTGGTGAATTCAGATAAGGGCCGACAGTCTGCACATAAAACACCTGTTTCCTACCACAAAGGAGGAAGCAGACAGGGGGAATCCATAAAAGAGTTGCCTCAAATAATGTCGCTTCAGTGGCCCTATGTGAACTCTCTATAACCGTCTGTGTAGAGGGGCATAAATTGAAACTAGAGGCAGTGATTGCATTTTTTTCTTACTGTTAGTCGCCCCCACCCCCCTCCCCTTTTTTTTAGGGCTATTACATTTTTCAGCCAGTTTAGTGCCTGTCAGTAGCTATACCCAGTGTAACTTTGTCCTCCCAAATGACGGAATTCAGGCCGGGCTGTGGAAGTAGTGCTGTTGGTCCAGTAGGGGGCAGTATTCTGGACCAAGCAGAAGACAAGTTCTGCAGTGATGCGGAAGTGACAGAAAAACTAACGGCATATACTGTATATGCTCAATGCTGTGATATGTCTTTTTGGCCCAGATCGAGTTCAGTGGTTAATGCATAATTGATTGTAGAACTGCCCAGAGAGGGCAGGGCATCCCCTACCTCATCGCTCCCTAGCAACTCCTCTGGCCAATCGGGTGTCTGCGATCAGACTATGGCGCCTGCCTGAGCTGCCTCAGCTGCACAGTCACCGGGCGCAGTAGCTGCGGTAGCGCCGTCGCCTGACTGCGGAGAAGAAGAGCTTTGGCGATGTGGTGCGGTCTGCCGTTGTGATTGGCCGTTCCGTACTGGGTGACGCACAGGAGAAAAGGACGGGGGGGAAAAGGTCAGGGTGATTGTGCTCGGGAGTATTAAGAGCACAGCTGTCACTGTGATGAGTAAATTACCATTTCCCTGTCACACGGCCAATACGACCGTTTCAAGGTTTTTCAGTCTGTCTTTGATGCTGTCCCCCTATTGTACCGGGATGTGAAAACAAGCGTGATATTTCTACTCCTACCCTCCTCTGCCTCCGGCGAAACAATCTCTGTGCTCTTTGAGGATGAAGAGTAACTCCAACTCTGACTTGAACAGAGGGAATTGCACGGTGAGAATGTAGCTCTGAGCGTAGCTCCACGGTGGAGAGACCACCCACTGAAACGGCTACACCCTTTTCTCCAGCTGATTCCAAACAAGCCGTGACAAACGGTGACATGCTCGCTTGTGTTTGCCGGTAAGATTAGGAGAGAGGCCTGCCCTTCGATATTTCGATATTTAATTTAGTTTTCACTTAGATTCTTTTATAGAAGTGTATCATGTAAGCTGTGCTTTAGAGGAAGTATTATCTCCTACAGTAAATTCTGTACTCAAAAATGACTATGAGTTACTGAGGGATAGAAAGATATACCTTTTCCTGTACGGGACTCAAAGTGTAACCCCCGTTCATTCACTAAATCTTGCTAATCCTCATCAGTATAATTTGTGTTTGTTGTGATACATTTGCCTAAATCCCTCCAGCACTGTAATACAGTCACAGTAACGGTCATGTCTGTGCTTATTAACGGTCATATCTATGCTTATTAACGATCATATTTATGCTTATTAACGGTCATATCTATGCTTTTCTCAGCACACCTTTCTAAAAGTGCACAAGTGGAGGACCAGGAAATTGAGGTGCATGACATGGTTCAATGCTAGAAAAGGCAACAAAACTCGGTAAAAATCTGCTGTTTACCTACTGTACAAATTGAAGTTTTACGTAGTTTTTTATGGATAAAATAAGAACATTTTTAATTTTGTACACCCCAAGGGATTGTTCCATTGAAGCCTGATTTAAAATTTCTTTGTATATCCAGCCAAACCTTTTTCCCCAGCCGTATTTTCTCACAGAACTAGCTGCGACACCTTTTAACAATGGCTCTGGCACGGCGTGAAAAACACAGCACATGCAGCCAAATATGGATGAATGTGTGCAGTTCTGGCTGTCAGAAAAAATTAGGTTTGGAGTTGCATTTCAAAAATCATTGACAATTTTCTAATTAATATGTAAATGACCCTTCTGGAATACCTTTTTAACACCTTGCGCTCTTTGTGAGTTGGTAAAGCTGTAAAAGTATTTTAATCCCTGTCTTTCCCCGTTTTTTGCCCAATTGTATTCATAGGCCCCTTCCATAATGGCAG